>JAXIVJ010004603.1:0-81405 GCA_036785665.1 Chirona hameri
CAACCAGACTTTCTTAGACGGTGTTGTTTATCTTTTCCTTAAAACAATTAAATGTGTCGATATTCAGCCGATTTCAGTTGTTTTGGGGGACCGTGGCCCCGATTGCCCTGGATCTGCCCCGCAATGGGTAGATCTTTGGGGCGCTGGGGGGAGAAATCAAGTCGATGCATGCCCACAATGTATTTGGGCAAACAATCTGCAGACAAACGAAACAGAATGAACTGTCAAGAGGAGACGAGAAAATGACACCGAATGACTGCCGAGTGCCAACCCGGGCAGTCAGACGTATATCAGATGAGCGACTCGGGCGGGAAACATGGCGCCGAGAAGACAACGAGCAAACCGATCAGGCGATCGGGACTACATAATACGAACCTGAAGGGAGACCAAGCTTTAAACAGTTAACCCGCGAGTTACTGGGGTATATTTCATAACGCGACTTACTGGGGGGCTATTTTTAGCCCCCCCCCCCCCTGTGATCTCCGGAACTACTGGACCAAATGTAAAAATTCAAACGGCATTGGATAGCCCTGGCAAATTTATTGAGGGATACATAATATTTTTGACCTCGGGGTCACGGATGACGTCACAGGTCAGGTCAAGTACAAAATGTTTGACCGTGTCAAAAGGTCTCGATGGATGGAATTGTCGCGCAAAATTGCGATATTAAACGCATAAGCTGTCGATAAATCGGTATGATTCGTGTGTCTGGCACTTCTAAGCACCTTTCTAAGCTGTTTATAATTTTGGGTCAGGTCAAGGTCATCCGAGGTCACGAGGTCAAACTGCAGATTACGGTCATTAGGCCTTGTAACACATGTTTATGGGTTTGCTTTTCGTCTAGAACGCGAAAAATGACCTTAGAACATTGTTTGTTCCATATAAATAGAAGTAAAAAGCGAAAATGGAAATGCGTTTTTTATGCATAGTAATGCTGTGAGAAGTGGTCGATTTTTATCATTTAAAGGTCATAACTCGGTCATTTTGAAAGATATCGACTTTAAATTTGGTACACATATTCACCGCATACGTTTCGATCACTTATATTCCGGTTTTTGGATAATTCTGATTTTTTCTTGAAAATTCTGTAAAAACAAAAAAAAAAAATTTGGATTTCTCAACAAAAAAAAAAACAAAAAAAAACTCCGAGACGGCAGTTTGATAGCCCGGTCTATTGTCAGTAATTTTATTTAAAACAATTTAGTTTATCTCAAATATCGTACCTTTGACAGCGTTTTCCGCAAACCATTATTTTGCAACAAAAACCGAAGAACATGACGTCACTCAGACGTCATTCCCGGTTGACCTATCATAGCCTTATATTTTTACTTTTGCCAACATGTGTAGAATTGATGTGAGAGAAGGTATTGTAAGTTTGGTGACGATACCGTTGTTCGTTTAGGAGTTATTGCAAAATAACAGGAGGGGGGCAAAAAATAGCCCCCAGTAAGTCGCGGGTTAACAGCTATACAATGTGATAATATGATATGAGGCTATGACGTATGACAGATTGCAAACCAAGTAACTAAATAAATCGGATGACGAGCAACGTGAGGTCGCGACCAGAGGCGGAAAGCAAGAGAAAGTTACGCGCGTTGCCGGGTACAAAAACACTTCTGTTTACAGATATACATAAAAGTCGCGAGTTACTCTACAGATTGCGGACAGATTAAGATAAATAAGTTATACGAGAAATACAAAGACTGAAAACAAACCGAAGATGAATCACATTAACAATAAACATAAACAAGTTACCTAATTATTCACGTTATAGAATTCTCTAGATTTACTCTGGTAGAACTGACGAACTGTAAACAAATCAAGTTGCGGAAATACGGAATGCTAAAGAGCTGCAATAAAGTGATATGACGCACCACAGATCCAATTCATTGCAGCGTCGGACTATGGGGATGAGGAAAGCGAACGTTTCATATGGGACACATATTTACTGGAAGAAGCCATCGTCCAGTTGCTCGACTTCCGAACAAAAATCACGATATTTATTATAAATATCGCTTCAAGCGAGCTCTCCTTTGCATGCCAGCATTGCCAAAAACTTGCACAACTAGCCCGTGGATCAGTCGTGGTATTTGTGTCCCTCTTGGCTGCTTCTGAATATACTGCTTTATCACAAAAATATTGCAGATGCAAGCCTTTCGTCAACATCGCCACGGTCATAATCAGAAGTTGAGCATCACATCCACTATCTTTACTTTGCCACGGAGAGTCGATAAACCCACTAATGCAATCAACGCAGCGCAGAAAATGACTCGGCTATTTTTTATGCAAATTCAGGCCGCACTAAGCCTTTTCACAGGGCGGTATTTTTTATAGCCTTAGGCAGAGCCGCCCCAGTGTTTGTCAGAATATAAATCACTATCGTCCCTTAGTGTGGGCACCCTAATTACCTCTCTGTATGCCAGTCGGGAACGTTTTCAGTTTCCGCCGAAATCCTTGGCGGCCCGAGGCTGTCGAGAATGATTTTCACCGTAGCGATGGTAACGGGAGACAGTTTGCAGGCGGCGTGGCAACCACAGAGTTAAGCCCCGACGACAGAGGTGCGGTGACCGCGCCAGCTCCAGGATCGGGGGCGGAGATCCATCTCCAACCTCAGGACAGGGTAGGGCTGGACCCAGATCAGACAATGTTCAGTTCACAGACACACGCTCACGCACCTTCGCCGATTCTTGGTACGACTTCCACGTTTTCGCTCGTTTTCCATCGTCGTTGCCGTTGCTTAGTTTTCTTTGCTTAGGTTTCGTTCTCACTCGGTTTATTGTTTTCCGGCTCCGTTGCTTGCTTTTTCCCCATGGTGGGGAAAAAGCGCCGGAAACAAGATGTCTCGGACTCTGACTCTGACCCGAACCTGACCACTCCTGATCTCCCTATGGACTCTGACTCCACGGTCACTGATCCTCGCTCGTCCCAGAGCCCTGCCCCCGGCACCAACCCTCGCTTGTCCATGACCTCTGCCCCCGGCACTGACCCTCGCTCGTCCCATGCCTCCACTCCCGGTACCGACCCTCTCTTGTCTACTGACCACGCACGGAACCCTGGCTCACCATTGACCACGACTTCTGACCAGTACCTGGATTCCTCTGGCTCGTTTCTGGTGATTAAGCCTACGGACGACAACGTCTCGTTCCGCAAAATCAACGTGTTTTGGCCCACCAAACAACTCAAAGGCATTTGCGGCTCATCCTCTCTCCAGATCGAAACTCCGGCAAACGGCACACTCGTTGTCAAGACCGAGACTAACGCGCAAACAAAAAAAACTGCTACAGTGTACCAAGTTCTGTGAGAAGGCGGTCACTGTCTCGCTGCACCATGCTCGGAACACCACACAGGGTACGGTTTTCGCCCCGGAGATGAGATTTATGTCCGAGGAGGACATTCTCGAAGGTCTCCGCTCAGGAGTTTCGCACGTGCGACGTCTGACAACTTCCGTGACGGACAGAGGCGTGATACCAGCCTTCTTGTCGTCACGTTCCAGACAACCACGCTACCGTCTACTTTAGTCGCTGGATACCTCAGATATAACGTACGCGTCTACATCCCGAACCCCCTTCGCTGCTACAAATGCCAAAAATTTGCCCACAGCGTCAAATTTTGTAAGCAGGAGGCCCGGTGCCACAAGTGCGGTGCAGCGCCGCACGACGGCTCTGCCTGTTCTGCACCAGCCAAGTGCCTGAGCTGTGGATCCACAGACCACATCGTGACCTCCACTCAGTGTCCCATGTGGAAGAAGGAGAAGGAGATTTGCGCCCTGAAGGCATCTTCCAACATGTCATACCCACAGGCACGTCGCGCGGTAGAAGACAAGACGCCCTCTCCGACTTCCAATACCTACGCACAGATAGCGAAAAAGCAAACTGCCACATGTGAAACTCAAACTGACTTCCTACCTCAGCTCCCTCCCCTCAAACTGTTGGCACCTCTCAGACCAGCCACAGTGGACACCAGCACCACGACCACCGCTTCACCGGCCCTTGAGCCGCCGCCCGTGACCCGGTGCGCCAGCACTCGGCCCGGCCGTGACAGACCACACCGCAGGCTATGGTTCGTTTGGGCTCGGCCCATACAGACCGCCGGCAGGAGAGCGGCACACGACCGGCCCGTGACGACCAGACTCCCAAAATACAGCCCTCACCTCAAGCCCCACAGCGTACTAACACGAATCAGGAGCGGCCGACACGTCCTGCCATACGTGTATCATTGGGTCGGGCTCGATCCATCTCGTTTCCTCGTTACATTCCACCAATAGCCCACCATTGACTTTTCTCTCTGCTAGATATATAGACATATATACTATATAATATAGTATATAGAAGATAGTATATAGAATATAGAATATGGTATATAGTATGTAGTATATAGTATATAGTATATAGTAATGGTATATATACACATATAAATATATAAATATAGACAAGACATATACGAAAACGATCATTATCCAATTTCCTTCGTCCGCCATTTATACCCCAAGACAAACCATCTTCCATACATTAGCACTGCCCTCATTACTCGGTAATGAACACCCATATCTGTTACGACTACTTTTCATTATTGACTAAATATTTCTTTTGAAACGAAACACTCGCCATTTTCCTATGACCGACACTTAAACATATTTAAATACAAATGACTCATCACAGGCACGCAATGGTCCGAGTGGGCCGAAGTGCCTTAAATTTAAAAAAAAAACATGTTCAGTCCAACTCGGAGAATGAAGGAGCTATCGGCAGCACGCGTCACAACGGTCGTTTTCTCTTCTCATTGGGCGAATGTCGAGCAATGGTTATTCTTATTAACATAACCCAGTCCTCTTCTATTTATTTATGGTGAGCGCAATTTCAGTAGACTGCATGCATCATATTCGCACGCACGCACACGCACTCGCACATGCACACGTTCGCGCGTATGAGCACACACACACACATACACACAAACAAACGCACACGTTCGCGCGTATGTGCACGCCCACGCCCGCGCCCGCGCCCGCGCCCACGCCCGCGCCCGCGCCCGCGCCCGCGCCCGCGCCCGCGCCCGCGCCCGCGCCCGCGCCCGCGCCCGCGCCCCCGCCCCGCCCACGCACACGCACACGCACACGCACACGCACACGCACACGCACACGCACACGCACACGCACACGCACACGCACACGCACACGCACACGCACACGCACACGCACACGCACACGCACACGCACACGCACACCCACACCCACACGCACACGCACACGCACACGCACACGCACACGCACACGCACACGCACACGCACACGCACACGCACACGCACACGCACACGCACACGCACACGCACACGCACACGCACACGCACACGCACACGCACACGCACACGCACACGCACACCCACACCCACACCCACAAGCCCACGCCCACGCCCACGCCCACGCCCACGCCCATGCCCATGCCCACGCCCACGCCCACGCCCACGCCCACGCCCACGCCCACGCCCACGCCCACGCCCACGCCCACGCCCACGCCCACGCCCACGCCCACGCCCACGCCCACGCCCACGCACACGCACACGCACACGCACACGCACACGCACACGCACACGCACACGCACACGCACACGCACACGCACACGCACACGCACACGCACACGCACACGCACACGCACACACACACACACACGCACACGCACACGCACACGCACACGCACACGCACACGCACACGCACACGCACACGCACACGCACACGCACACGCACACGCATCGCACGCACACGCATCGCACGCACACGCATCGCACGCACACGCACACGCACACGCACACGCACACGCACGCATCACAGTAGCTACAGCCGCTGTGATTCCCGGCACCCGGGTCCACAAGACGGGAGTCTCATCAAAAATGGATCAAGTGGAGACCGATAACTTTCTTCTTAATGAGGAAAGTTAAGGCGGCCTCAGTTGAGTGAGAAAATTGGATGTTCAAACGAGCTCCACTCCCTGCTTTGTTCAAGGTGTAAGTGACTTAACTTTGATGATAGATTTCTGACTGTTTTAGATATTCAAACAAGGACGTCAGGTTGTAAATTAGTTTTTTGGAGCGCGGTTTGTATGATCTGGACAAAATGATAATTGATATCGCAATGATGATATTGTAATGATAACTGTTACTATCTGGATGTAACCGAACAGAAAGTGTTTTTTTTGTCTCATTCTGCTGAGTCCATTTGCAAGACGCTCTTCAAGCTGTATGTGGACACCTGACGCTATACTCCCACTGTATACAAATCTCGCATGTGTTGTTACCAAACGCCCTGGACGAGAATAGCCACGCTGTTGTTCTGATGCGCACCAAAATCAATGCAAATACACATACAAAGCCGTGTTCGTCACGGGCTCACCAACCCCCAGCCCAGCCCGGCCCAGGCCCATGAACACCAAGCCCAGGTCCGGACCAGGCCCGATCAAATTCAGAACATTGAGGCACAGGCCCGGTGCGACCCGTTCAGATTAAGCATATCATTATTTTCACAAAATTGTTAATAATTATCCTAGCATATTTACTTGTATACTATAAATGTGAAACAATGAACCAACTATGCTAACCAAAAAAAAACAAAAAACACAGCCACATCAACAGTGTGTTGCTGTGTAGGTGACCTGCTGGTTAAAAAATTATTGAGCTCTGACCTGAGCTTGTGCGACGCGCGCATTACTTCAAAATTACCAGGCCCAGGCCCATCCAGAGCCCAATGATTTCCTTAACCCGCGCACTGCAGGGGGTTTGTGCCGAACAGCAACTGCAGGGAGGGTGGTTGATTTCCGACCCCCCCCCCCCCGTGAGATCCCGAAAACTACGCTACGTACCGACAAGCGGAAAACGGCATTGGATAGCTTGATACAATTTCTATCGAAAGTATTTAAGTATGTATTGGTCAGGTCAACATTGAGGTCACCAGAAGTCATTAAAGGTGAAATTGTCCAGTTTTTTTCCTGTTTTAGGACTTTGCTCCAGCAATTCCCATATATCTCAGAAACTATGCTAGTGAGAAACAAACAAAAAAAGCAAACGCCAGACAGTGAAATTTGCAATCGATAAGTGTCCTCAAATCTGATTTTTAGACAATATTAGAGGCTCCAGAGGTCAAAAAAGGAAGGGAAAAAAAGGAAGGAAAAAGTGCAGTTTTTTCCAAATAGTTTTTCGCTATTAACTTTTTATTGAATAAATATAACGAAACACTGTTTACGTCAATGTGTTTATCTCGTCAAGGCGCCTCGGATGATATACAAGGTGACCTTGTTAAGTCAACATACAACGTTGACCTCAGGCCAAGGTCAGGTGTTGACCCACGTACTGCATGTTGCATATGGGAAAACGTGTCCTGACGAGAAAACACATTGTGGTCTGTTTTATTTCTCTATCTTCATTATGTCGGGAATTATTGACAAAAAAAAGTGATGGTGGCCTCGCATGACCTCAAATGACCCCATAGTGATCACTGAACAGTACTTACACTTGGATCATCAAGAATATCCTACCATAACATGACCCAGAATTAATTGGACTAATATCACGCATATCCTTGAAATAGGAGGCATTTGTAAATTTCCCCATTGACCTATTACGGGGAGGATACGAAATTGACCTGACCTTTGGTCACCGATACAAAAATTCCGAGATAAACGAATTGTAAGTACTTATGCTCTCATGACACCCTGTAAGGTTCAAACTGGTTGGTGAAAAACTCTGGCTTTGGCACAACTGCAAACATTTTTGGAGGTGGGGTCACTTGACCTGGTCTGGTAACCTGACCTAAGATGACCAGGGGTATTTGTTTTCAAATAATTTGTTGCGCAAAAAAATTGTTACGCAATTGATCTCCTAACAGGTGTGCAAAAACCCGGCAGCGCGCAGCGCCGCCGGGTTTTGGCAATCTGCGAGAAAAAAACTTTGTCTCGACGAGACAAAGACTGTGCCGGTTTCACTTCTTGGCCTGCATTCTGCCGAGAGTTATTGTAAACAAAAGTATTGGTGACCTCAGATGACCTCGTTTGACATTGTAGGGGTCACTGAAAAAAAGTTGTACCTGGATCAGCAAGAATGGCCTATGATAACATGATCCATAAGGAATTGGACTGATATCATGCGTATCCTCGGAATAGAAAGCATTTGAATATTTCCCCATTGACTTATAATGGGGAGGTCACGAAATTGACCCGACCTTGGGTCACTGATAAACACAATCTGAGATATTCGAGTTGTAGGTAACTATGACCTTATCAAATTATGTAAGTTTCAAACCGATCGGTCAAGAATTGCACATAAAATGGGTAATTGATGCCCGAACTGCTATGCAAAAAACCTTAGGGGGTGGTGCGTCAACCCCTCCCCCCCCCCCCTCCCCCCGGCATAGCGTGGGCTAAAACAATCATGGCATTTTATATTACAAAATACAAAAATGTATGGAAAGTAATCAGCTTGCCGGTTATCTAAAAATGTATGGTACAAATTGTACTTCCTTCGAACTAAGCATTTTACAAACATGCTTTGAAAGCCGACATCTGCTGACATCTGTAGACGTCGTCCCGATGTCGGCATGACGAGTTGCTTTCCGTGCCGAGATGCCGACGTCGGGCCGACGTCGGAATGTCGCTGCCGAGATGCCGACATCTGCCGACGTCGGCATGTTCACTGGGTAGCAATGTCACGGTCTGACATGTAAACTGTATACGAGCATTTTTCGTCTTTATTTTTTGTTTCGTTTCATAGCCATTTATTTGCAAAATGCAGAAACCTAATTTGATAATTTTAACTGATATTAACCCGCGCACTGCAGGGGCTTTGCGCCGAACACGAACTGCAGGGGGTTGATTTCCGCCCCCCCCCCCCCTGATATCTAAAAAAACTACGCTACGTAGCGAGAAGCAGAAAATGGCATTTGATAGCTTGATACATGTTCTACCGAAAATATTTCATGGTTCTTTTAGGTTAGGTTAAAATTGAGGTCACCAGAGGTCATCAAAGGCCAAATTTTCCAGTTTTTCCTGTTTTAGGACATCGCTCCAGAAATTCCCATATATCTAAAAAACTATGCTAGTTAGAAACAAACCGAAAAAAGCAAACGCCAGACATTGAAATTTTCAATCGCTGATGTGCCCTCAAATTTGATCTCAGATCAATATTTGAGGCTCCAGACTCCAGAGGTAAATAAAAGAATACAAATACGTTTTTGCTACATCGTTTTTCGCTATTAACTTTTTATGTAATAAAGAGAGCGGAAAACTGTTTACATAATTGTGTTTATCTTGGCAAGGCGCTTTGAATGATATACATGGTGATCTTTTTAAGTTAACTTAAAAATTTGACCTCAGGTCAAGGTCAAGTGGTGACCCAAGTAGGGCATGTTGCATATAGGAAGACGTGTCTTGACGAGACAAACACATTGATGTCTGTTTTACTTCTCTATCTTCATTATGTCCGGAGTTATTGACAAAAAAGAGATGGTGACCTCGCATGACCTTAAATGACCCAATAGGGGTCACTGAACAAAACTTACACTTGGATCATCAATAATATCCTATAATAACATGATCCAGAAGTAATTGGACTAATATCATGCATATCCTTAGCATTTGTACATTTCCCCATTGACTTACTATGGGGAGGTTACGAATTTGACCTGACATTAGGTTATCGATATCAAAATTCTGATATAAACTAATTGTTATTACTTATTCCCTCATGACATCCTGTATGTTTCAAACTGATCGGTGAAAAACTCTGGCTTTGGCACAATTGCAAACATTTTGTTGGTGGTGGGGTCACTTGACCTGGTCTGGTGACCTGATCTGAGATGACCCGAGGTTATGTTTATATTTTAGTGTGCGCAATTGATGTCCTAACAGGTGTGCCAAAAATTCAGTGGCGCTGCGCGCCGCCGTTGTTTCGCTATCTGGGAAAAACCTGAGGGGGAGCGGAAATCAACCACCCCTCCCCCTGCAGTGCGCGGGTTAAAGATGAGGCCGGGCCCAGGTCCCGCTCAGGCCCAGTCCATGGCCCATAGGGCCAGCCCAGCCCATGGCCAACTCTGATACAAAGGTATGTTTTCGAAATCAGTTGTGACCTTATCCCGCGCACTGCAGAGGAGGTTGATTTCCGCCCCCCCCCCCCCCCCCCCCCTTAAGGTTTTTCACAGAGAGCGGAAAAAAACGGCGGCGCGCAGCGTCGCCGGGTTTTGACACACCTGTTAGGACATCAATTACGCACAGTTTGATGATAAAAAAAATGGCCTGGGGTCATCTCAGGTCAGGTCACCAGACCAGGTCAAGTGTCCCCACCTAAAAAAAAAATGATTGCAGTTGTGCCAAAGCCAGAGTTTCTCACGGATCAGTTTGACACTTACAGGATGTCATGAGGGCATGAGTACCTACCATTCGCATATCACGGAATTGTGATATCGGTGACCTAATGTCAGGTCAATTTCGTAACCTCCCCATGATAAGTCAATGGGGAAATATGCAAATGCTTCCTATTTCAAGGATATGCATGATATTAGTCCAATTACTTCTGGATCATGTTATTATAGAATATTCTTGATGATCTAAGTGTAAGTTTTGTTCAGTGACCCCTATGGGGTCATTTGAGGTCATGCGAGGTCACCATCACCTTTTGTCAATAACTCCCGACATACTGAAGACAGAGAAGTAAAACAGACAGCAATGTGTTAGTCTCGTCGAGACAAGTCTTTCAATATGCAAAATCCCCTACTTGGGTCACCACTTGACCTTGACCTGAGGTCAAATTTTTAAGTGGATTTATCAAGGTCACCATGCAAATTACTCCAAGCGCCTTGACGATATAAACAGAAAGGCGTAAACTGTTTTTCGTTATCCTTATTAAGTAAAAAGTAATAGCGAAAACACTTTTGCCCCCCCAAAAAAAATGACCTCTGGAGCCTCAATATTGAACAAAAATCTAATTTTATGGCAGCTTGTCGATTACAAATTTCACTGGCTGGCGTTTTCTTTTTTCCGTTTGTTTCTAACTAGCATAGTTTCCGAGATATATGGTAATATCTGGAGCAAAGTCCTAAAACAGGAAAATAACTGGTGGAAAATGTGATCATTGATGACCTCTGGTGAACTCAATTTTGACCTGACCTAAAAAAATAAAAATACTTTCGATAGAACTTGTATCAACCTATCGAATACCGTTCTCCGCTTGTCGCTACCTAGCGTAGTTTTCGAGATATCACGGGGGAGGAAATCAACCCCCATTGCAGTTCGTGTTCGGCTCATACCCAGTGCGCGGGTTAACCCTCGCCCTACGGGAGCTTTTTTCACCTTCGCCCTAGGGGGGCCTGACAGGCCCCCTGTTAACTTCCAAACCAATCAGCTAAGAGCAATGCGGTAAGAACCAGCATGTTGCCTGTCATGAGAGGAATCTAACAGTATGCGATTTGTAGGTTTCCTGTCAACGGGTGACCTTCCAGGTCAAGTGAATGACCTCGGATTTATCACGTCCAGAACAGCGATTTTGCTCTTCAGAAAACCTCAAAATTAGAAATTGATAAATGTAAATAAAAAGTAAAGTCCCTAGACCAGTTTTAGCTCCGAAATACAGAAAAGGTAACTATTTGTTCGTATCTTGTCAAAAAAGTTTTAAAAAAGTATAAAATATGACGTCATCAGTTTCTTACACTTAGGGAGCCATAACTCAGTCAAAAATGAAGATATTGCTTTGAAATTAGGTATTGGTATTCTCCATACTCAGTTATCTCCGTTTTTATATATTCCGTTTTTTATATCTTCGAAAATTTTGATTTTGTGGTGATTTTTCAACAAAAAATAAAAATATGGGTCAAAACCCCCCAAAAAAATGAAAATCCGAGGTTGCCATTTTAAAGAGAATGCCATTTTGTATATTTGGTGAATTGCGTTTGCAATTTTCTTTAAAACTCTGTTTTCTACGATTTTTCAAATATTTCTCGTTTTTTTACCTACATGACGTCATCAAAACACGATTATCTCCCAAACTACTTAACCAATTTCCATGATTGTTTAATGCATACGTACGATTGTTGTAAACTCAGCTACCAAAAATTTCAGCAAGATGCGCCGCATGTATATAAAGTTATTCAAGAAAAACCTCAGGGGGGGGGGCTGTTAAACCGAGGGTTAAGGCTACTTGAAATGAGCGGGGATCTAGCTCGAATTAAATTGTCACGATTTGCGTGATGTATATCGTGCTAGCTAGCAACAAGCTCTGAGTAGATTTGGGCACTTATTAAAATGTGTAAACTGTATGTGTCTGTACCTATACAGTACACTTGCAATATTAAAAAAACACGTAAATCATATTTCAAGCAATAACGCTCATAAGCGTCCGTCCGCAGCTTCTTGCTAAATGTGTTTAACCCTCGCCCTATGAGAGCTTTTTTCACCTTCGCCCTACGGGGGGCTTCCAGGCCCCCCTGTTAACTTCCAAACCAAGCAACATAGAGCAACGCAGTAAGAACCAGCATGTTGCCTGTCATATTTTGAATCTAACGGTATGCATGTTTTAGGTTTCTGGACAACGAGTGACCTTCCAGGTCAAGTGAATGATCTCGATCGACCACGTTCAGAACAGCGATTTTGCTCCGTCAGAAAAACTTAAAAATAAAAATTGATAAATGTAAATAAAAAGGCATGGTCCTAGACCAGTTTTGTCTCAGAAATACAGAAAAGGTAATTATTTATTCGTATCTAGTAAAAAAAAGAAGTCGAAACATGTTATTAAACAAATGACGTCATTAATTTATTACACTTAGGGAGCCATCACTCAGTCAAAAAAGGAGATATTTCTTTCAAAATTGGCTTGAGTATTGTCGATTCTGAGTTCTCTCACATATATTCCGTTTTTTTAACATCTTGTAATTTTTTTATTTTGTGGTGATTTTTCCCCCAAAAAAAATGTTTTTGTTCATTTTGGGGGTCAAAAACCCCAAATTTCAAAAATCTGAGATTGCCATTTTAAAGAAAATGACATTTCATATCTTTGCTTATTTGCGTTTGCAATTAGTTTTAAAACTCTGTTTTATACGTTTTTTCAAACATTTATCGTTTTTCCACCAACATGACGTTATCAAAACATCATTATTTCCCAAATTTCTTCACCAATTTCAATGAACTTTGTACAGCATACGTAGAGTTGTTGTATACTTAGCTACTACAAATTTCAGCAGGATGCACCGAATGTTTAAAAAGTTATGCAAGAAAACCTCAGGGGGTCGTTTTAGGACCCCCGTAGTGCGAGGGTCAATCTGGCACGGGCGTCGCCACGGGGGGTCAGGGTGCCGAGCCCCCAGGATCGCTCCGGCCGGAGCCCGGTCCCTCAGATTCGAAGGATTTTAACATCAGTCCTATGGGGCTGCCTCCCCCACCCAAAATTGTGTGGATGCCACTGAAATCTGGCTAATCTTTACCGGCCACCTATACATAGATCTTCAGTTACCCCTCGTGTTCTGAATTTCGACAGGACCTTGGAAACTGGCCAACAGTTGTCGCCTTGAAAAACACCGCCCACCAATGACTCACTCCGAACACTCCGACGAACGGTGCGAACACATAGAACACCAGAACATAGAACAACGCCTCACGCCGACTGTAATTGTTTGTAACTGCCCTTTACCCCGAATGTAATTACTACCATTGCATGAATAATTGTTTAACGTGCTAAATTAGCCTCTGGTAAACACCGGCGTCGGACGATATTAATAACAATAATGTTTCGCGCCGCGGTCCGTCCCGAGTGGTAAAATGACTTAATTATCGTCGGGCGACAAACACCTCTATTGCCGACACCGGCAGGTGGCAACCGCGCCGCGGCGACTACCAAATTTATGCTGTCAAATTATGCCGCGCGCGAGCTCAAATTACACGTGCATTCTGTGCGGCGGAGCGTAATTTGGGAAAATGGAAATGAGACGGAGCGAAGGTGGTGGTTTGTACCTTGAGACCGAGGACAGAGATTGGTTAGTGTGTGAGGGGCGAAGGGAATGGGACAGAGAGAGGGACGGAGAGAGAGCGAGAGCGAGAGCGAGAGCGAGAGCGAGAGCTCGAAATGTATCAATCAAAATGTATGTTAAAATCAAAATGTATTTGAACTCAATTATAGTCCCACAAGTCGGACCCGAACAATGTTGATAAAGTGGCAGCTCTAGTATTCTGTATGGGATACTTGTGTATGGGATACCACTGTACTGGGATTACCACTGTATGAAGTACTGTTTTGTATTTAACCCGCGACTTACTGGGAGGCTATCCCCCCTCCCTTTATTTTGAAATAACTCCTAAACGAACACCAGTATCGTCACCAAACTTGACCTGATATGTGACCTCAATTCCAAAATTTCGAGTTTGCCATAGATGCGTCTCAGAGAGCTTTCAAATGCCGCCTTGGGCGTCTCGCTGCGATCATTGGTTCTGGAGATAACGAGGGGGCAGTATCCCCCCCCCCCCCCGGTCAATGGCGTTCGGCTGAGACCCCGGCCAATCGCGGGTTAACAAATTTGTATTTGTGAAAGCTGCGTAGATTTTCTTTTGAAATAGGAAACGTGTCAATTTTGTGCCGATTTCAGGTGATTTGGGAGGCTTGGCCGCTTTGCCTCCTCTTGGATCCGCCAGCGGCCAAAAACATTGGGGGGGGGGGCGAGGGTATACCATTTGGGGGAGGTACCATTGGGGTGTCTAAACTCAGCATGGGGGGGGGCGAAGGCCACCCCAAAAATACAAATAAATCGACACCTATGTCATCAAGGTATTCCCGGAGAGCCAATTGGCTCCTGGAGGACGGTGAGCCAGCTGGATAGTACAGAAAGGTAAGTCAAGGTTGGTGCTTGTGCCAATGTGATTGACAAATATACCTAAGAGTAATGGCCCAAGCACTGATCCCTGTGGGATACAACTAAGAATGTTCCGCCATGATTTTTAACCATTGATTAAGACCCTTTGCTGAATGCCAGAAAGCTATAATAACGATATCCATTTTAATAGATCACCTGCAACACCATGAAGTTTGCTTTGTGGTACCTCATTCAATAGCTTGGGTACTGCAATTCAGATATGCAGCATCAACTTGGTTTCCATTATCATAACTTTCTGTGACAAAATCTAGGAAGGAACTCTAAAATATAAGTCAAACAGAAATGACCTTTTCTGAAACCATGCAGTGTCATTGATGAGTTTGTTCTCCTCCAGTAAATGAACAACTGCATGTATCATTGACTATTGATTACAGAAGCTTCCCTACCAAAGATGTAAAACTTACTTGTCTTTAGTTACCAACTACCCCCTGAAAATTGAAAATTGAAACCACATTTGCTCTTTTCCAATATAAAGTAACAGCATCATAAGCCTTAAAGATGAAACTAAATTGTTGCGAGATCGGTAACATGGCACCAGCGCGTGTTTGTGTGTGTGGGATACGGGATACGGGATACGGGATAAGTGGGGTGGGAGGGGGGGTGAATGAAAGCACATTTAGAAGTACCGTGCGATGGGTGTGTGTCATATGCGGAGGACCACGATGGACGAGAACTACGATGACCACGAGGACCACGATGACCACGCTCGAGGACCACGATGTCCTGGACCGTGGGTTCTTTGTGTCGCGCTTTTTTTCTTCATTTGAAGCGAGTGAAACTGTTGTCGAGTTGTCACCGGCCTTGCGCCAGTAAGAGGCTGTCCTTTTCCTTTTTGATACTGTTAAACAGCACGTTTATATGGGTGGTGGGTAATATTGGGCCATATAGAGCTGCAGACCACTGCACAAAATGTTGAAAAAATACAGGTGAGGCAATCACAATGTGTTTTGGTGATGTGTTTTGGGATGGCAAAATGTGGATAAATATAAACATGAAAGCGCGAGTTGTCGTTGTTGAAAGAGAGTTTGGATTGAAATGTAATGCCTAAGACAATATCCAATGAAGCGCTGCCACAATATTATACCGCATACACGGCGACCAGCTCACGTGAGAAAAATGTGGACGGCGACCAACCAATGGTTTTTACTACCCCTGTCCATGTGACTCAACTCTGACTCAACTCAACCCCTCTATTTGTTTTAAGTGATTCGACTCAGGCTCAAGTTGAGCCCCTATTTTGTAAGCGACTCGACTCTGACTCAAGTTGAGTTGAGTCAGTTTTTAGTCAAATTTGACTCACCGACTCTGAATCAAGCACGACCCTGGCCCCCTTTAGGGCTAAAGGGGCCCCACGGAGTCGCCGATGCCCCCTCCCCATAATTTAATCCCACCTCGCCAAAATGCCCGCCCAGTCCAAAATCCTTACAGGAGGCCCTGTTTAGCAGAATACACGGTAGGTGGCGCCGTTGCCTCACCATTTGAATAGGAACCTCCGCCCGCACCGACATTTCAAAGAGAATCACATCATACTTGTATCTTCTACCCCGCCACACTAAACTAATTAATTACGCATGCTCCTACAAATATAAACATGAATGACTGGACTGGATTGACTGCTACCGACTGGATTGTACTGGATTGACTGGATTGTACTGGATTGACTGGATTGTACTCAATACAGGCCGTTCAGTCATGAACGCGTCGTGGCGGGGAAGGACCTGAGTCTATCGAGGAGGACAACCGCTGGCGAGACAACCGCTGGCCTGTCGTGGACAGACGTCTTCATCGATCCCGGATCTGGGTCCCAGATCCAAGAACATTATTCATACAAACCATTGATGACCATAGGATCCCTGACAAAATACAACAGTGGATCTCTCCGTTCCAAGCTCTTCGTACTAGTTCTAACTCCGATGAAATTGGGCGACAGAGGCCGACGGAGAGATCCCACCAATTGCTATGGCATACATTCACATTGGATGTACGATCCTTAGAGAACCTCAATCTGATGGTATTCTACATTGGAACAGCAGAGCAGTTATGATAGCTATGTCTTGTCAACGTAACAATGGATATAAGATGTAACCAGTTTAATTTATAATACATCAAAAATGGTGACAATCTCAAGTGTGTTTTTCAAAAATATAATTTATAATGCATCAAGTAAATCAAATGATAAAATATGACAGGTGGATCTGGGATACCGGTTATACCTATTCAAAACAGTGATTAAGAGTTTGTATTTCAGTGGATCCATCGGCATTTTTTAAGTGGGTCCAAGCCAAATGGCTTGGACCCACCACCGAACACTTGGAATCCACTGTCCATGTGGAGTCCAGGTGCTAAGGATCGGATCCTGGATCTGCTTTTGGGATCTGATCACATTCCTCTTGCTTAACGATTTTGGTAGCATATTCTTGTATCCTTTCATCTTCTATATATCTCGTTGTCTCGTTTGTCTCATATATCTCGTTGTATTTACCACTATCAAAAATGTAACGAAACACTGACGATTATTGTTCGATAATTTGTTGTTGACAAACACTTCCACTAGACGGCGGTGTTCGAATCTTTTCGAGGTGACCATTACAAATGAAGTTAACAAAGATCCACTAGCAGAACACAACCACAATCGAGCACGATATGGCATCTTCTGTTTATGATCGCGTGACGTCACATGACGTCCCAGACCGAAACAATTGAAAGAGGCGCCGTTCACCGCCAAATGACCTGTTGATAATGAAATTAACGACGTGGCGGCGTCTCGGAACCGGCGCGCCGGTGGCGGCGCCGCTGTCAGCGCAGTATTGTCCCGCCTCTGACAAACGGCGGCCCTGATGACGTGTTTGATGACGTGTTTGATGACTTCTTTGATGTTCCCGGTGATGATGCCGGCGGCCTCCCGCTGCTCGTGGTGGGAAACAGCGCCGATCGCTTCATTAGCACGGCAGCGATCCTCCTGCGGTAGCTGGAGCCCATGCTGTTTGTTCTCAGGGTGGCGCTGCCCGCACCGGTACACCCATGATTGTATGATTGTATGATTGTAGGATTGTAGGATTGTAGGATTGTAGGATTGTAGGATTGTAGGATTGTAGGATTGTAGGATTGTAGGATTGTAGGATTGTAGGATTGTAGGATTGTAGGATTGTAGGATTGTAGGATTGTAGGATTGTAGGATTGTAGGATTGTAGGATTGTAGGATTGTAGGATTGTAGGATTGTAGGATTGATGATTGTATGATTGTATGATTGTATGATTGTATGATTGTATGATTGTATGATTGTATGATTGTATGATTGTATGATTGTATGATTGTATGATTGTATGATTGTATGATTGTATGATTTATTAATCACCAGCAGGTGTGAGCCCAATTACAGGTGACGTCATGGAGGTGAAGTGGTGCCTGGGTTGACGGGCCCGATGCCACCCAAGGCAGGCATCAAGACAGGCATGCCTTGGGTCGGTCCCAAGGCGGGACCGACCCAAGGCAGGCATCGGGCCGACGGGCCATGGCACAAAAATGAATGAAATCGGCCAAAATTGAAACATCTTGAAATATCTTAAATATCTCTGATGAAATTATACGTAGAAAAAATTGCCTTAACCCTATTTGTAACAGGCTCCTGGCTACCCCTATTTGTAACAGGGGGGACGGATTCCGCCCCCCGGAGATCTCGAGATCTACCCGTCCGATTTGCAAAAATTAAACGGTGTTTGGTTCCCCTCAACACGATCTACATTTATATATAAAAAAATATACATAAATCTTGGATAGGGGGGCAACAGGGGGGCAAAAACGACAAATTTTAGTGGTATTTTTGATTCAACATAGCTTTCATGTTTATCGACCGATTTTAACACAACTAATAGGAATCGATAGAAATTGAATCGGAAATTGATATATGACGGTGACGTTTGAAAATTAAAAAATAATATGCGTGTGCAGGTCACTAAATATGGGGGTGAAGTAAATGCGTAATAAAACCATTTTTTGATGTTGTTTTTTTGATAAATGAAATGGTATGTGATTGAGACATTAGAAAAACAGTCATAAATCATATTTTTTGCCATAGGCGGTACCAGGTTAGTGAAAAAGGGGGGGGGGTAAAATTGGGGAAAATATTAACCGCAGACAAGTTGCTACCCAGCACTATAAATATGTTACTGATCATGGATAGTTCCTTTTTGCATGTTGTACTTCATCATAGACGTATCCAGGATCCAAACTAGGGCGGCGCAAGACCTTTTGATAAGTATATTATCCGCTATTATGATACTAACTAGTCAACAGTGACTATTTAACTTACAACTTCAATTAACATTGCTTACCCCCCTTTTTACCATACCTGGACTCGCCTATTATCTTATAATCGTTCGTAGAGTAGCCTGTGGTGCGTGTTTCATCCGAAAACTGCAGTATGTTATGTCATTGTACGCCCATGCCTCTTAGTTTCCTTGCAATACTATGACCCCCTTTCTTCCATTCCTGAGCGCGCCTCTGAAAAAAATGACTTTATTCCCTTTTCTGGTCTCATATGTGCATATATTATTATAAGCTAAACTTATATTGCGCCGTTATCGCTGGCATATCGTCATCACCATGCCAGTCACCCCCCTTTTCATGTTCCTGAACACGCCCCTAAAACTCTATATGTAATAAATTATGCAAATAATGGAAGCAGAAGCTATCTTTTACATCTTGATAGCTATAAATGCCCCTTGCATTGCTCTATTGGCTTTCCGCCAAGCATTGAATACTTCCTGGAAACCCCCCTTTTTGAAGCCCCTGAAACCGCCTCTGCCATGCAATTTTGTATGATATTTCATTAACATCATCTAATTTGCACTTTTTTAAATCACGGTAAGCCGATGTAACTCCTTCATACTTGATGCAGTTAGGAAGAAACCGTGAAGATCGCATTTCCGTATTTTCGCCAAATGTCGCCTCCGAACCCACCCAAAACTGTGCCCTGGAACCGCCTCTGTTCAAGTTAAGAACTCAAAATTTTGACTCCAAATCCGGAGTTCAATTCTATGAAAAGTCCCAAAATTTCATGGGCCTGCTCCCAGCCGTTCTGGAGATATCTGCGAAAAACATGAGAGGGGGGGCGGAATCCGCCCCCCCCCCTGTTACAAATAGGGTTAAATCAGTGCCAAATGCATAAGCAGGCAAAATCAGAAGGATTGTATATATTGCCAGAAGTTTGCAGAAAGGATAGATGGGGCAAAATTGTGATATTTCATCATGGATTGCGACGCTAAGGAAATTAGGTTTCATGATTTAACCAAAAGAATGTGATTTCCCGATAAGTAAATGTACACATTTGTCGTAGCGTCGGTTCGTTGGCCAGTGGCGTATAGTTGTCCGTATTGTGCTTTTTTGGCCTTGTTTAAGCGTTTCCATTTATAATTCAAACATCAATCAAAACTTTGTTTTTGTCTCGAGATGAATGCCCGAATCATGAGAACTTTCCGTTCTGCCCTTCCCCTCTCTCCCCACGCTTCCTTCTCTCTCCCTCTCTCCCCTGTCACCTCAGCCGGCACCTATGTATGTCAGCTGACAAAGGTTGGCTAACCGATCAGGCGTTAAGCTGTGAACACAGCCCGCCCCGCCACCAGCCCCGCACCCTTGCCGCCGCGCTCAGCTCAGCTCAGCTCAGGTCAGACCAGCTCAGATCAGCTCAGATCTGATCAGATCTGATCAGATATATCATCAGCCGTACGGCGTCCCACCACCATATTTGTCCGCCGCACCGCTGAGTGATGAAAGTTAAACACAGCTGTCCACTGCCGACTATCACATTCTCCTATTCGCCGCGGCACTATTTATGCAGCCAGGTTTCACATTTGATAGATGGCGCGCGATTATATTAGATTCTTTGCGGAGTATAATTTGAAAACGATTGCGATAACAACTGGTCGTAAATCGGCGCGGCGAGATCTCTGGCTGGCGATCAATATTTCATTTCGTAACGAGGGTGTGGAGACCAGGTCACAGTCGCGGCCGCGAGATGAGTCAGATAAGTGAGACATCTGCGCCGCCCGCCACTGCCATTATTAAGTGATTCCAAAGTAAATAGCGCCGCCTGGATTGGTGGTGTGCGCCCGGACGGTCACGAGGCCGCCATCTTTGATAACAGTGTTGCCGTTTGTGAAAAGGCGAGGGTGGCCGGCTGGGACGCCGTGGAGCTGATTTATTTGGCTCGTTCGCTGTGCATCAAGCCAACACCCGGCGAACCGGCTATTACGTGTCTCGAACTGCCCCGAACGCGCCCGCAGAGCTGTAACTTTATTAGCCGAACAAGCCCGATTGTTCAATTTTCTTTTGCCGGCATCGTCATTACCCGTGTACAGTTATGCTAAAGTGATGTTCACGTGGGACGAAATTAACGAGAATGGCGGGTGTGTTGTTGGACAAACGATAATGGTCTTGTTAACATGTTGTTAGCTCTGTTTGAACTACAGTAATTCGGCCGAGGATAATGCCGCAGTTTTACATGCCTTTCGAATTAGGTTGTCTCCGGCGGAGGAGGCGGAGGCTGAGCTGGGGGTGGAGAGCGGCTCGACACGGCAGGAGAGGGCTACAGACCGCTGTGCGGCGGAGCGGGGAGGATGGGCACGTGGGCCGACCGGCAGTTGACCTCTGACCTGACCGACAAACAGCCGGGCCGCACAAAACACACGGAGCCGGGTCAAAACCCACCGACACACCACCGCACCGACCCGGAATACACAACACGTCTATCGATTTTCAGTACAAAACACACGGAGCCGGGTCAAAACACGCCGACACCTTCTGAACCCTGCTTTAGCCAAGCTAAGTAGCTGTTGGATAGCTCTGTTGTTTTGTGTATTTTTTGAGGAACCACATTATATTTAGATATAAGGATTAGATATTTAGTTTTGTGGATCGTTTAAGTATTATTTTTAAGCATTCATAGTTAGCTGTTACCTCTTACTTGCTTTTTAAAGGACTTTTCATTCTAGCTTGTGTGCGCCAAAATTGTCTTAGTCTTATTTTTGTGTTATTAGTTGCAGGGTTGGATAAGTAGATATTTTAGAAAATTAGGGATAATTAAGGTGTATTTAGTATTCAGTTTATTTAAGGATTAGATATTTAGTCTAGTATTAGGTGCACTCATAGCTGATTTGTGTTACTAGCTTTACCTAGATCTAGTTAAGGTTTAGAAGAAGAAAAAACAAACAAAACAAAAACAAAAAAAGTTAAGTTAAGTTAGTAAAGTATTGAAAAGTGCATAGTACCTAAGTTATATACCTAAGTTACTAGTGTATTCAAATGAGCATGACTAGGATGCAGGCGAAGGTAGCAGAGCTAGAGGCCCTCCAGGCTAGAGTAGCGGAGCTTGAGGCGCAGTTAAATAAGTGTAGGTGTAGAGATGAGCCGCAGGAGGGTGTAGCTCCTGACCAAGGAACGTATGCGTAGATTGTGGTTAGGGGGTCAGAAAAGGAGCCTACAGGATCAGGGACCAGTGGTAGTTCTGATAGGGGCATAAGGGAGGAGGATAAGGCAAAGGTGGATAGTGCGGCTGGGGTTTGGAAGTGTGTTGGAGGGTCACGTTTCTGGAGACCCAACATTGTGGAAAGTAATGCTAGGGCCACAGACAGTAAGGA
The DNA here is from genome assembly GCA_036785665.1 of Chirona hameri. Lineage (NCBI taxonomy): Eukaryota > Metazoa > Arthropoda > Thecostraca > Balanomorpha > Balanidae > Chirona > Chirona hameri. The sequence goes on from JAXIVJ010004603.1 coordinate 22,523, forward strand.
TGAGGAGGGGTGCTGGGTAATGGAGGGTGGTAGCAGAATCTGGAGGAGGAAGAGGGAAGGGGATCAGGAGGGATGGACAAAAGTTCAGGGTAGAGTCAGGCAGTACAGCCCCAGGGAACATCAGCAGGTTACACTAGCAAATAGGTTCAGTGCGTTAGAGTCAGCAGCTGAAAGTGACAGGGAACAGATTCAGCATTTAGTGGTTGGGGACTCAAGGGTAAGGCCCTTAAGGCGAACATTCTGTGGGAAGAGGGACAAATGTACAGTCAAACCGGGGGCAAAAGTAGTTGATATGGGCCCTGTCATTGAGGCAGAACTTGGTAGGAGTAGCCCGGAGACAGTTATAATACAGGTGGGGTGAACAACATAGGACCTAGGCAGAGTGTGAGAATAGTAGCGGAGTACCGGAGCCTGCTGCAGAGGTTGAAGGAGTCCAGGAAACCATTCATTGTGACTGGCATCCTCCCTCGCTGTGGAGCCAGTGAGGAGTGGTACTCGAGAGCTCTGTCTGTGAACAGCTCAGTTCAGAACTTATGTTCAGCTATGGAGCTTAGTTATGTAGACTTATGGGATCAGTTCTATGAGTGGCATAGGTACTATATGAAGGATGGGCTTCACTTATCGGATGAGGGGGCAAGGGCTTTGGGAGATGCCTACAGAAGTGTCATTCAGGGAAACTAGGTAGGAGGGGGGGGGGGGGGGGTTCAGGGACGCTAGTACTAGGGCATCAGGAAGTAAGCATTGGTAGAAGTTCATGTCAGAATAGGACAGTAGATCATAATTCCCTCAGAATTAGTAGAGTCAGCTCAAAGTATAAGATCACATGTGTGTTGCTGAATGCCCAAAGTATTAGGTCTAAATTTGATGAGTTTGAGTGTTATGTTGCCCTTGAAAAGCCTGATATCATTTGTGTAACCGAGACATGGGTTAGTGAGGGGTATAATAGGGATAGGCTACAGGATTTCGAGTTACAAGGGTATAACATGTTCTCATACTGCAGAGAATCACGGCAGGGAGGCGGAGTGTTTGTATATGTAAATAGCTTGTACTGCACTACTAGAGTTGATGATTCTAGTAAAGTAAAAGAAGTAGAATCAATCTGGCTTGACATTAAAATTGGTACAGGAAACAGAGGAAGGTTGAGGATAGGTGCATTTTACAGACCAGGGAATCTTCCAAGGAACTCCCAAGCTGAAACAGACCAAGATATTTGTGAGGAAATACGTAGGAACTTTCGGGCTCAGTGTCTTATTATGGGAGATTTTAACTTAAGAGGATACGAAAGTATAGCAGAGGAAACAAATGAGTGTAGGTTGTATAGGCAAATCTTTGAAGAGGAGCTTTTCATGCATCAGTTTGTAACAGAGCCAACCAGACATTGCTCCATTCTAGACCTTGTATTCTCAGACAACAGTGATCTAGTTAGTGACATAAGTATTTGTGCAGGTCTAGGAACCAGTGATCACAATATGGTTAAATTCAATATCTCATCAGAAATGAGGCCCAAAGATAACCTTATTATGGTTCCAAACTTCAGCCGGGCTGATTTTGATGGTATTAGAAATGACCTCGCACAGATAAAATGGAACGTTGAGTTGGCAGGTTTAGATGCATGTGAGGCCTGGAATGTTTTCAAAGCTAGATTAAGCCAAATTCAAAATCGGCATATACCCCTCAGGCACAAACGTAACAGAACCAAGGGCAATCCAGTTTGGCTTACCCCAGAAGTAAGGAGTGCTATACAAGCTAAAAGAAGTGCATTTGGCATTTTGAAGGGATCTTCACTAGATATAAATCAGAAGGCCTACCAGAATGCAAGAAATTCAGTTAAGAAAAAGGTCAGAGCAGCTAAAAGGGCAAAGGAACTTGATTTAGCTAGACATTGTAATGCAGATAGTAAGAAGTTCTTCAGTTTTTATAAGTTAAGTACAGTTTCCAAAAATATAGGTCCATTTAAGGTAGATGATGTGTTAGTTAGCAAGGACAGTGAAATGGTTGAAGTGCTTAATGATCAGTTTCAATCTGTCTTTACTATCGAGGACCAGAGTAGTATTGCAGCACTTCAGCCTGAGCTAGAGACAGAGGAGACTATAGGAGAGCTAGGTGGCATAAGTAGTGAACTTGTTCTAGAATATCTAAAGAAAGTAAGGCCTAACAAGGCAGAAGGACCTGATGAAATCCATGCTAGACTTTTAAGAGAATCTGAAAGGGAGTTGTCGGTTCCATTAGCCATAATATTTTCTAAATCACTTGCAGATAGTAAAATTCCACTTGATTGGAAAAGAGCAAATGTTGTTCCTATTCATAAAAAGGGAGATAGAAGTAAAGAGGAAAACTATAGACCAGTTAGTCTGACCTCATTAGTCTGCAAGGTGCTTGAATCAATCATCAAAGATAAGATTGTTGAATTCTTGGAGCAAAATGAACTCATCAAGGATACACAGCATGGCTTTAGGAAGGGCCGTTCTTGTTTAACTAATCTTCTGGAGTTTTTGGATGTTGCAACAGATAGCGTTGATCAGGGTAAACAGCTAGATGTAGCTTTTCTTGATTTCAGTAAAGCATTTGACAAAGTCCCCCATACAAGACTGGGGTTGCAACTTAAAATTCATGGGATCAGGGGCAAGATTCTGGATTGGATAGAAACGTGGCTTTCAGGACGCCAGCAAAGGGTTATACTGAATGGGTGCCAATCACAATGGAAGGAGGTTCTCAGTGGGGTTCCACAGGGCTCAGTCCTGGGCCCATTGCTTTTTATAATATTTGTGAATGCAATTGAGAACAGTATAGACAGCAAAGTCTTGAAATTTGCAGACGATCTAAAAGTTGTCAGGATTATTAGAGGAAAACATGATCAGGATGTTTTTCAATCAGATCTGGACAAGCTAGTTGAGTGGTCTGAAGCATGGCAGATGAAATTCAATTTGAGTAAATGTAAGATTATGCACGCTGGACGGGTTAGCAGTAAACATAGGTATGAAATGGGTGGGCAGAAAATGGAGCAGATTGAAAAGGAAAGAGATTTAGGTGTCGTGGTAAACAATAGACTATCAGCGTCAGACCAGGTTGTAGAAGCTAGGAAAAAGGCACTTAGAATGCTAGGGGCCATTAACAGAAATGTTTCCTACAAGAGTGAAAAAGTAATAACAAAACTGTATTGTGCATACGTTAGACCACATTTGGAGTATTGTGTACAAGCCTGGTCTCCAACATATGAGAAAGATTGCTGGTTGTTAGAAAGAGTTCAAAAAAGGGCAACAAAAATGATTAATTGTCTTGGTAGTTTACCTTATGAAGATAGATTAAGGAAATTGGGTATGTTTTCACTTAGATATAGAAGGCTAAGAGGAGATCTAATTGAAGTCTTCAAATTTGTAAATAGTCAGCATTCTGGATATTTAAAGGGTATGTTTGAGTTCAATAGGGAAAATCGAGGTAGAGGTCATCAGCATAAACTCACTATGAAACAAAGTAAGACTAGGCTACGACAGTCATTTTTCAGTAGAAGGGTTGTAGGACATTGGAATATGCTACCAGGGGATGTCGCTGATGCAGTGACACTTGCTTCCTTCAAAATTAGATTAGATAAATACTTTACAGAGAAGGGATTAGTTCATAAATACTCGTGGGATTAGCCTTCTTTTATGCAGGTAGAGTAAGGTGATTTGAAGGGGCGAGACTGGTGGAGGGGGGGGGGGGGGTGGGGGGTGGGGTGCAACCTCGGATGGGCCCAAGAGGCTCTTTGTTGCACTTTTCTTTTATGTCTTTATGTCTTTTATGACACACCACCGCGCCGGCCCGGAATAGACAACACGTCTATCGATTTTCAGTACAAAACACACGGAGCCGGGTCAAAACACACCGACACACCACCGGCTCCAGAACACACAACACGAATGTTGCAGCAGTACACAATACACGTCACAGGAACAAAACAGACGTCACTGGTCCCAGAATACATCCACGTCTGTCGCTGGTGAGCCTGCCACAAGAACTGCCCTGCCCTATCACCAACATCAACCTTTGGAAATTTACGTTATGGTCAGTAGCGTCCTGTTCTGACCAAAACAAGTTATCCTGTGTCTGCAGGTGCATTTTGGTGCATTTGGCATGTCTGGGTGCATTTGGCATATGTCGCGCCTTATACGTCAAAGATGTGTTCATTAGAGTAGTTTTAGATCAGAAGCTGACATTTGAATCGCATATTGACTCCATCGCGCAACGGCTAGGGCGAATTGCTTCAACAAGTGTTTCGTTAAAAAGTTTAGCGCACCGTGTACTGACGCTTTACCGGACGCCCCCGCTCTTAACGCCCCAGGTTTGTCTGCTTTTAACGTTCCACCTGGCCGTGTGGCACAGCTCCTGCGCGAGCTAAGCCCACATAAAGCTTGCGGTCCTGATGGCCTCAGTGCTAGGATTTTACACGAATGTGCGGATGAGTTTGCGATCCCTATAGACATCATATGTCGATTGTCGGTGCGCTCCGGGGTGTTTCCGTCAACTTGGAAGCGGGCCAACATCATTCCTGTATTCAAAAATGGTTCTAAAAGGCTTCCAGACAACTACAGACCAATCTCATTATTAACACTTTGCTCTAAAATTCTGGAGAAGGTAGTGTGCGAGAGCCTGCTCCAAGCATGCCTTCCAGCACTGCCTTCTTCTCAGCACGGTTTTCTTCCTAAACGCTCCTGCCTGAGCAACTTGGCTTGTTTTTTGGAACACTGCTGGACCTCACTGACAAAGGGATTGCAAACTGACGCAATCTACACTGATTATTCTTCCGCCTTTACGAGTGTGAGCCATAGTCTACTTTTACACAAGCTCAAGTGCTCTTTTAACATCTCAGGTCTTGCGCTCAGCTGGCTTGAGTCTTACCTAAGCCAACGATCCCAGCGAGTCATTCTCGATGGGAAACATTCTGACTGGGCTCCGGTACTATCCGGGGTCCCGGAAGGCAGCATTTTAGGCCCAATTCTGTTCACCTGTTACGTCGCTGACCTTCCTAATCACATCAAAACATCGTGCCTGTCTTATGTCTTATGCAGACGATATCAATATTTTCAACCGAATCAGTTCCCCAGAGGACGCTCATTCCCTCCAGGCCGATTTAGACCGCCTCAGTTTGTGGTCCAAAACTTGGCGTTTGAAACTCAACCCAGCTAAGTGCAAGACGATCACTTTTACCCTGCGCTCATCACCTCATCTTGTATCGTACGTGCTGGACGGCCACCAGCTTGAGCGATGTGTACGCGTGCGTGACCTTGGCGTCATTTTAGACGCCAAGCTTACATTTGCGGATCACGTTGACGCCACAGTCGCTAAAGCCAACCGCATGCTTGGCCTGCTAATTAGAAGCATGCAGATGTCTGCTGGCACACAACAAACGCGCTTTGACCATGCCGCAGCCCTCGCCGCCTACAAGGCCCATGTAAGATCCGTACTGGAATACGGTAGCGTAATCCGGTCAGGCGCTGCGGTCACCCATATGCGCCGGCTGGAGCGCCTTCAACACCGTTTCCTGATGTGGCTGGGACCTAAAACCCAAGCAGCGTGCCCACCACTTGATTATGTGTCATTGCTCGAGCTGTTTGGCTGCGCATCGGTCAGGTCGCGTTTCGTTCGGTCCGATCTAATGTTCATGCGCTCAGTATTCAGCGGCAACATAGACTGCCCTGATATTGTGGCAACGTTTCCGCTGTCAGCACCAAGTCGACGTACGCGGCGCCCCGAGCTCTTCCATGTACCTCGTGGAAGAGTTGACTCTGTAAAGAGGGGGTTCTTGATTCGTCTCCCGCATCTCTTTAACTCGCTCACACACAGCAGCCCTCAGACGGATTTATTTATGCCGTCTCGTACCCTTAGGTCTGACATCACGAAGTTCGCTGATGTTCAGGGTACATACTTGAGTTAAGGTCGCCGCTGTGAGCTGTGTCCCGTGATCGGTCATTGGCTTTAAGTTGCACTTGTCTATTTTAGGTCTTTTGCCTGTACCAGCGTTATATATACACGTTTATATTTACTTTTACCGGCGCTTTTATGTATTTGTCTATTTTTAGGTTTTTGCCTGTATCAGCGCTTTATTTACACGTTTGTTCCTACTTTCACTGGCGATTTTAATCGCCTTTTATGTATTTATGTTATGCTGCTGTGTTTACTATGCAGTATAGTTGTGTTCTCTTATTGTATGTACCATGTGCACTCATGTAGTTTGTGAATGTTTTAATTTCTTGTTGCATGAAGCAGCATGACTGCAACCGTAAGTGGGCCCTGTGCCTGTGGTTGTTGACTCAATAAATACAAATACAAATACAAATACAAATCGCAAGTAAAGGTAATATGGCACCGGGTCTCATGATTCGATCACTTCAGGCCGGTAGGAGGAGCAGTCCGGTGCTATAGTCGCGGCTTACTACGCCAACGTCCGATCTGTGACCGAAAAGTGCAGTATGTTGCCGGGATATGGAGCGGAGCAGCCAACACCCATACGACAACGTCCGATCTAAACTGCAGTATGTTGCGGTGATATGGAGCGGGGCAGCCAACACCCATCGCCAACGTCCGATCTAAACTGCAGTATGTTGCGGTGATATGGAGCGGGGCAGCCAACACCCATACGACAACGTCCGATCTAAACTGCAGTATGTTGCGGTGATATGGAGCGGGGCAGCCAACACCCATACGACAACGTCCGATCTAAACTGCAGTATGTTGCGGTGATATGGAGCGGGGCAGCCAACACCCATCGCCAACGTCCGATCTAAAATGCAGTATAATGCGGTGATATGGAGCGGGGCAGCCAACACCCATCGCCAACGTCCGATCTAAAATGCAGTATAATGCGGTGATATGGAGCGGGGCAGCCAACACCCATACGGATCGCATCGAGCGTATACAACACAAATTCATGATTTCACTGATAGTGCATTCAGGCGTAAATTCGGAGTCTCTCTCATAGCCTACGGCCATTCAGCACACTCCTTCGCCTCTTTGGCTGCCAGACAGCATGACCTGGTCTATGCGGCTCGTGTTTTCAAACACAAAAATTGACTCCATCTCCTTCAGTGGCGTACCCAGGATTCACTCCAGGAGGGGACAATTTTTGCTCAGGGGCATAAGGTACCTCCCACCAAAAACAATTCACCGGATTTGGCCCACTATATTTTTAGACGGGCATATTTTCAATTTGTTTAATCATGCATTTTTTTCGACCAGGGCGCCCCAAGGTACATCCACAAAAACCCGCGGTATCTGGCCAGGCCGGCCAAATACGGTGAGTTTTATGGCTGTACCGTGGGCACAGGCCCTATTTCGTGTACTGATGCACTAGCCAAAGGGGCCAGGTCTAGTTGATGCTCCAAAGGTCTTGCTTGTTCATCCATGAAGCCCCTGATCGGCTTCCAAGGGCCCCGGTTGACCCTCTATTTGCACCTCTCTATATGTACCGAGACCCCTGTCTGGCACCAGGACCCCTGTCTGGCACCAGGACCCCCTGTCTGGAACCAGGACCCCCTGTCTGGCACCAGGACCCCCTGTAGTGACACCAGGACCCCCTGTCTGGCACTAGGACCCCCTGTCTGACACCAGGACCCCCTGTCTGGCACCAGGACACCCTGTCTGACACCAAGACCCCCTGTCTGGCACTAGGACCCCTGTCTGGAACCAGGACCCCCTGTCTGGTACCAGTACCCCCTGTCTGATACCAGGATCCCTGTCTGACACCAGGACCCCCTGTCTGGAACCAGGACCCCCTATCTGGCACCAGGACCCCCTGTCTGACACCAGGACCCCCTGTCTGGAACCAGGACCCTCTGTCTGGAACCAGGACCCCCTGTCTGACACCAGGACCCCCTGTCTGACACCAGGACCCCCTGTCTGGAACCAGGACCCCCTGTCTGGAACCAGGACCCCCGGTCTGACACCAGGACCCCCTGTCTGGCACCAGGACGCCCTGTCTGGCACCAGGACCCCTGTACTCAGTACCACTATCCCCCCTGACTGACAGAGGGGTTATTCATTGTATCAGGGGCTCTGCCCCCGAGTGGCGCAAGACCCCCCCCCCACCCCTTGTATCCGCCAGGTGGGCCCCCATGTGAGGATAAATTTAGGACAAAGAATACCGAATAAAAAAGTTGAAAATAGGCCCCACTCAAAACAAAGTGGATCAAATCCGGTGAGGGTAACTGTGGTTAACCCTATTTGTAACAGGCTCCTGGCTACCCCTATTTGTAACAGGGGGGGGGGGGGCGGATTCCGCCCCCCCCCCCAAAGATATCGAGATCTACCCGTCCGATTTTCAAAAATGAAACGTTGTTTGGTTCCCCTCGACACGATCTACATTTATAAATAATACAAAATCTAAATTTTGGATAGGGGGCAACAGGGGGGCAAAAACGACAAATTTTAGTGGTATTTTTGATCCAACATAGCTTTCATGTTTATCGACGGATTTTAACACAACTAATAGGAATCGATAGAGATTGAATTGGAAATTGATATAAAACGGTGACGTTTTAAAATTCAAAAACCATAGGCGTGTGCATGTCACTCAATATGGGGGTGAAGTAAATGCGTAATAAAACCATTTTTTGATGTTTTTTTATATATTAAATGCTATGTGATTGTGACATTAGACGAAACAGTTAAAAATAATATTTTTTGCCATAGGCGGTACCAGGTTAGTGAAAAAGGGGTTAAATTGGAAAACATATTAACCGCAGACAAGTTGCTACCCAGCACTATAAATATGTTACTGATCGTAGATAGTTCCTTTTTGCATGTTGTACTTCATCATAGGCGTATCCAGGATCAAAACTGGGGGGGGGGGCGCAAGACCTTTTGATAAGTATATTATCCGCTATTATGATACTAACTAGTCAACAGTGACTATTTCACTTACAACTTCAATTAACATTGCTTACCCCCCTTTTTACCCTACCTGGACTCGCCTATTATCTTATAATCGTTCGTAGAGTAGCCTGTGGTGCGTGTTTGATCCGAAAACTGCAGTATGTTATGTCATTGTACGCCCATGCCTCTTAGTTTCCTTGCAATAATATGACCCCCTTTTTCCATTCCTGAGTGCGCCTCTGCAAAAAAATGACTTTATTCCCTTTTCTGGCCTCATATGTGCATATATCATTATAAGCTAAACGTCTATTGCGCCGTTATCGCTGGCATATCGTCATCGCCATGTCAGTCACCCCCCTTTTCATGTGCCTGAGCACGCCCCTGAAACTCTATATGTAATAAATTATGCAAATAATGGAAGCAGAAGCTATCTTTTACATCTTGATAGCTATAAATGTCCCTTACATTGCTCTATTGGCTTCCCGCCAAGCATTGAATACTTCCTGGAAACCCACCCTTTTCAAGCCCCTGAAACCGCCTCTGCCATGCAATTTTTATGATATTTCAATAACAACAACTAATTTGTACTTGTTGCTATCACCGTTACGGATCTAACTCCTTCATACTTGAGGAAGTTAGGAAGAAACTGTGAAGATCGTATTTCCGTATTATCGCCAAATGTCGCCTTCTGAACCCATCCAAAACTTTGCCCTGGAACCGCCTCTGTTCAGGTTTAGAACTCAAAATTTGGCTCCAAATGCGGTATTCAATTCTATGAAAAGTCCCAAAATTTCATGGACCTGCTCTCAGCCGTTCTGGAGATATCTGCGAAAACATGAGGGGGTGGCGGAATCCGCCCCCTGTTACAAATAGGGTTAAGGGCCTTCGATTTGTAATTGGCCCTTTTCAGGGGCCTGGACAAGTTTCCATGGGTCCAGTCGTCGCTCCAGGGGCCCTGGTCGTTCATCCATGAATCCCCAGATGCTCCGTCTTTGGAAATATCTTTGGAGCATCTCCGGAAATAGCGACCTTTGGGCCCTATTTCCAAAGGGGCACATTTGACCAAGGGGCACGTACGGAGCTTCAGGGGAGGGGGAAATTGCCCCCCCCCCCCCTCCTTGGGTACGCCTATGATCTCCTTGCGATCCTGGTTTGGCTTAGCTGTCCCAGCCCGCTCAGTTCGACGTCGGGATTTAATCGCGGTCCCTTTTGCCTGTGTGGAGACTGTCAAAAATGGTCTGTTCTGCAGAATACCGCGAAACATGAACGAATTCTTACATCAGAATGCACAGAATCAGAATATTTTTATAGATTCACTCTACCAAATCAAAACACAAGCCAAGGCTTATGCGAAGAATCTGACGACAGCGGCTTATCCGCTCCGCACGTGCTTTGACACTCTATAGGCTATATATCGCGATGTTTTACTTATTAGACAGCGACTGAGATCCTTTTTATGTATTGTGTGCTTGCGTGTGTGTTTGTATGTATAGATAGGTGACTTTACCCGTCAATGGGCCAACCCTGCTGCATAAATAAATACTTAATAGATAAATAAACCATGGTAGTCGGATGCTTTATTAAACCTGGATTTTTCAAACACTTGTTCTCACGTTTGAAACATCCAGTAGTGTTTATATAACTTTATATAAACACTACAACCCGTTTTCAATTAACCAACCAATAAATGAAGGAGCTGCATAAAGTATGCAGCCGTGTCACTTTGCAAGTTTATTAACTTTTCCCTACTGCACCGTGTAGATATCACTTGTGGCAAACAATTCAGGTTTGGTGCATATTTGTGGCGCAACTTACAAGGGAAACGACGACCAGTATGTCCTCTGATTTAATGGTTTGTACAACATTTTAAGTTGATCCATCCCAGTCCAAAAAAATAAGATAGGTGATTTTCGTCTTCAAACGAACAATGAGAACTCTATAGCATAATTTGCGAACTATAGCATAATTTGCGAACTATAGCATAATTGCCAGAGGAGAATTTAGCAACATATTATGGGTATACATAGTCGCCTGGACCACTGTTGTCTGCAGATTTTTGTTTTATGTAGCAACCCTAAAAAACAAATATCTGACAGGAGCGTATCACACATCGTATGAGAGTAAATAAACGTACCTTTGCTGTTACTTTATAAACTTACTTTTGCTAGAATTAACTTCGGTCAAAGAAACCCTGATGTTGTTTTCTGTTGTGCTTGTTTGGAACGCTTTTGATGTTAAAATGCACAATGTAAAATTATACAGTATAACTATACAATAATGTACCTACACTAATAACATATAATGGATAATAATACAATACAAAATACAATAATAGAATATATTCAAATACAGAGGTAACAATAGGAAATATGGATAAATCTTATACTGCTGCAGAATGCCTTTTTTTTGCCCGCAATTTGATTTGAATTTCATCAAATTGCGAATTTCAATTTGAGTGCCCGCATACTTCGCGAATGTGCAGATGAATTGGCCGCCCCACTGTGCAAACTTTTCAAAATGTCCTTGTCCCCAGGAATTTTACCTGAGCAATGGGCTGAAGCCAACATAGTACCTATATTCAAGAAAGGAGCGCGAAACAACCCGGACAATTATCGTTCGGTTTCATTGTTACCCTTATGTGCAAAAATATTTGAAAAAATTGTCTGTGACCAGATCTTCCAACACGTTCAGCCGCACCTTTCCCCGTTCCAGCATGGATTCGTTTCAAACCGCTCTTGTGCCACAAATCTCGCTTCCTTTCTATCGCACGGGTGGACGGCCATCTCAAACAAGTGCCAGCTTGACACTGTATATACCGATTTTGCGAGTGCATTCCAGAGCGTTAACCATCGCTTGTTGCTGTATAAACTTGAGAAAATGTACGGTATAGATGGCGTCGCTCTGCGGTGGCTGGCATCATACCTGGGGAGGCGAAAGCAGCGGGTAGTTTTAAATGGAAAAGTGTCTGATTGGGTTCCGGCTGTGTCCGGAACACCGGAAGGGGGGCACATCTCTCCGCTCCTGTCCTCTCCCTACGTGAACGACCTGCCCACCGTCATCTCCACCAACTGTTTGCTTTTTGATGACGATTTGAAATTGTTTCATGAGATAAAGTCCAAAACGGATGTCCTTGTACTCCAGCAGGACCTAAACGCAGTGACGCGCTAGGCGGCCGACTGGAAACTGAAACTCAATGCTTCAAAATGCAAATCTTTCAAAATTACTCTGAAACGTGACTTCATTGAATCATCGTACTCAATTGATGGCATAGCTCTGGAGAACGTCAAGTCCATTCGAGACTTGGGTGTCGTTCTCGACCAAAAGCTGACCTTCGCAGATCATGTGAACTCAATCGTCACCAAAGCCAATCGAGCACTAGGTCTGCTCATTCGGACATTCCAGTCGGCCTCCCCCCGGTGTAAGCTGGATAAGCAAGCGGCTCTGACTGCTTATAACGCCAACGTTCGGTCGATTATGGAATACTGTTCAATCATATGGAGTGGTGCAGCCAGATGCCATCTCGTTCGCGTGGAGAGGGTGCAGCATAAATTTTTGATGTGGCTTGCGCGTCATATGGCGTTCGATGGACCGTCTCTCGCATACTGTGATCTGCTGTCAGCATGCAATGTATCTCATTTAGGAACTCGGCGTGCGCAGTGTGATGCTCTATTTTTGTGCAAACTATTCAAAGGCTTGATCTCATCATCACACCTTCTGGAGTGTTTCAAGCTCCATGCGCCAACAAGGCAAACTAGAATCGCGACAAGATCACTGTTCGATGTGCCATTCGCCAGTGATAACTGTATCGTCCGGACTGTTTGTGCGCATTCCTCGTATCGTCAACGATTTTCTAGGTTTTTCGCCAAGTTCCGACATTTTTTACGATACGCTAGGGCAGCTGAAACGGCAGATCTTAGCTTATGCATCAACTGTGAGACCCATCATGTGACGCATCATCGATGTAAGGTTGTTCCGGTTGGGAAGTTGTATGTGCATACCTGATTGTTGATTTGACTTCACCTGTAATTGGGCACATGCCTGTTGGTGATTGAATAAAAATACAAATACAAATACAAATACAAATACAAATACAAATACAAATACAAATAGAATACAGTTGCAAAAATAGATGGCAAATTTTTATTTATTTATTTAGGGAAATGATTCACCATGTGGAACATTTGGAAGACATTTGGCAGAGTAATCAGGAAAAATGAGACAAAATTGACAGCGCTTTTACTCGGCGGAGCCTATGTACAGAAGTTCCAGTGTTTAGTGCGTGACAAATGGCCATTTTTGTACATATGCACGTGCTTAATTTCGCTGATATTTGCATATATGTGATCATGGAGAACTTATCCGAGCAGGATCTCCGAAGCAGTTCTGACGGGTTTTCTTCTCGGAAACGCTGTCTATGCGGAAATATTTTATCATATAATCATTCCAAAATTACGCTTATTTCAAAAGCAACCGCATATAGTTATAGTTAGAAGAATGAATAATGGTGATACATTGCAAAAACGGCAAGTGATGGGAAGGCTAAAAAAATAACACTGAGCTAGGAGGAAAGCCCAAGGGGCAGTGGCGCACGCAGGGGGGGGGGGTCAAAGGGGTCACTGACCCCCCCGAAATTTCTGAGGGGCCCGCCTGTATTTCTGAGGGGCCCGTTTCTGGTAGGGGCCCGGTCTTGGTCAGGCCCGATCGCGGTAGGGGCCCGGTGCTGGCAAAGGCGTGGCATGGGATGATGGGGCCCGGTCCTCGCATATTCTTGACACGGGCCCGTTTCTGGTAGGGGCCCGGTCTTGGTCAGGCCTGATCGAGGCAGGGGCCCGGTGCTGGCAAAGGCGTGATATGGGGCCCGGTCAGAACGAGAGCCCGGTACTTGAACATTATTGATGCAGGCCCGTTTCTGGTAGGGGCCCGGTCTTGGTCAGGCCCGATCGAGGCAGGGGCCTGGTGCTGGCAAAGGCGTGATATGGGGCCCGGTCAGAACGAGGGCCCGGTCACAACAGGGCCCGGCCATTGCATATTCTTGATACGGGCCCGTTTCTGGAAGGGGCCCGGTCTTGGTCAGTTCCGATCGAGGCAGGGTCTCGGTGCTGGCAAAGGCCTGGCATGGGGCCCGGTCAGGACGAGGGCCCGGTCACAACAGGGCCCGGTCCTCGCATATTCTTGATACGGGCCCTTTTTGGCAGCGGCCCGGCCTTGGTCAGGCCCGATCGAGGCAGGGTCCCGGTGCTAACAAAGGCGTGACATGGGCCCGGTCACAACAGGGCCCGGTCCTTGCATATTCTTGATGCGGGCCCGCTTCTGGTAGGGGCCGGTCTTGGTCAGGCCCGATCGAGGCAGGGGCCCGGTGCTGGGAAAGACGTGATATAGGGCCCGGTCAAAACGAAGGCCCGGTCACAACAGGGCCCGATCCTTGCAACTTCTTGATACGGGCGTATTTGATATTGATACGTATTGTTTACATTATCCATTGTTGCTTCAGGAAATGGTTTATGGCAACTTGTGGTAACATGATGGTGGGCGCGAATGACGTAGTCCAGGCGCACTAAACCCCCACCGATGATGATGATGACATAACTACCGGGGATCGGACTGCCTAACCTGCCTAACCTGTAAAATATAATTGTTGTTGTTGTCATTTACCTGCCTAACCTGCCTAACCTGTAAAATATAATTTTTGTTGTTGTCATTTACCTCATTTCGTCAAATTTACTCTCGACAGTTGTACCGCACATCAGTAACACACGCACCTAAAATTCGCACATCAGTAGCACACGCAGTCTGCTAGTAGCACACGCAGTCAGTTATTAGAGGAAAACATGATCAGGATGTTTTTCAATCAGATCTGGACAAGCTAGTTGAGTGGTCTGAAGCATGGCAGATGAAATTCAATTTGAGTAAATGTAAGATTATGCACGCTGGACGGGTTAGCAGTAAACATAGGTATGAAATGGGTGGGCAGAAAATGGAGCAGATTGAAAAGGAAAGAGATTTAGGTGTCGTGGTAAACAATAGACTATCAGCGTCAGACCAGGTTGTAGAAGCTAGGAAAAAGGCACTTAGAATGCTAGGGGCCATTAACAGAAATGTTCCCTACAAGAGTGAAAAGGTAATAACAAAACTGTATTGTGCATACGTTAGACCACATTTGGAGTATTGTGTACTAGCCTGGTCTCCAACATATGAGAAAGATTGCTGGTTGTTAGAAAGAGTTCAAAAAAGGGCAACAAAAATGGTTAATTGTCTTGGTAGTTTACCTTATGAAGATAGATTAAAGAAATTGGGTATGTTTTCACTTAGATATAGAAGGCTAAGAGGATATCTAATTGAAGTCTTCAAATTTGTAAATAGTCAGCATTCTGGATATTTAAAGGGTATGTTTGAGTTCAATAGGGAAAATCGAGGTAGAGGTCATCAGCATAAACTCATTATGAAACAAAGTAGGACTAGGCTACGCAGTCATTTTTCAGTAGAAGGGTTGTAGGACATTGGAATATGCTACCAGGGGATGTCGCTGATGCAGTGACACTTGCTTCCTTCAAAATTAGATTAGATAAATACTTTACAGAGAAGGGATTAGTTCATAAATACTCGTGGGATTAGCCTTCTTTTATGCAGGTAGAGTAAGGTGATTTGAAGGGGCGAGACTGGTGGAGGGGGGGGGGGGGGGGTGCAACCTCGGATGGGCCCAAGAGGCTCTTTGTTGCACTTTTCTTTTATGTCTTTATGTCTTTATGTCAGTCACCTTACACGACATTGACAGAACATTATAATGTCTCAGGTCCCATGCTGTAGGGGGCCCGCTAAAAAACAAGTGACCGAAATCCGCGAAGTTTTCTAAAACGGGTGGGGACCCGCTCACAAGGGGGCCCGCTTTTAGGGCTCTGACCCCCCCCCCCCCCCCCGAAATGGAATCCTGCGTGCGCCACTGCCAAGGGGTACATGCATGCGAAGAAGGGTACCTCGCGACAGGGCTGGTACAAATAGACTATGGTTCTCCGACCAAATCGAGAGTTGGAAATTGGTTCTCCAGCAACACTAATGCAATATCGCTCGTTGAAGCAATATTTATATTTATACTCTGTGAAATATTGATCATACATGAAAAAAATAAGTTGCAGAAACTCTGATAAGCTACTCTATAGCTGATGCAAGATTAAAGACTTGAGGACTTCAAGTTCTTCAGGTCCCTATAGACGAAGAAAGTGTAGACAGGTCCTAAGCAATATTTTTCATTTAATGTGATTTTGTATGACAAACATTAAAGTGTACCAGTAATACCAAAGCAGGACGTCACCAAAAACGATACATAATCAAACTTGACATAACATTTATAGCAATTAAGGTCTCAGGGACCCACGTTTAGAACGCGCCGCTCGCATTCGCGCGCTGCGGAACCTCCAGGGGCTGCCCCCCCCCCCCCCCCCCCCCCACTGGACTCTCCCAGACCATCTCGTAGACAGCATGGGTGGAGCTTTTCAGAGCAAGTTGGTGGGGCAAAATATCATATTGGGTGGTTGCTTTGCATGGCTGAGGTGAAAATGAACAGTTTAACACTAGGAAACCTTCATATCTGACACAAGTTGGTGGGGCAGAACATAAAAATGGTGGGGCTTAAATCAAAGTTGGTGGGGCAGTCGCCCCACCATCTGAATAGGAACTCCAACCGTGGTAGACAGTCAAAGATAAACTACGTTTGTAATATCACCGTCGGCTGACTAGTCTTCTTCTATTAGCCTGCGCACTGCAGGGGCTTTGCGCCGAACACGAACTGCAGGGGGGTTGATTTTCGCAACCCCCCCCTGAGATCTCGAAAACTACGCTATGTAGCGAAAAGCGGAAAACGGCATTTCATAGCTTCTTACATGTTATATCGAAAGTACTTCAGTATTGTTTTAGGTCAGGTAAAAATTGAGGTCACCAGAGGTCATCAAAGATCAAATTTTCCAGTTTTTTCCTGTTTTAGGACATCGTTCCAGAAATTCCCATATATCTAAAAAACAATGCTAGTTAGAAACAAAACGAAAAAAGCAAACGCCAGCCAGTGAAATTTGCAATCCCTAAAGTGTCCTCAAATTTGATCTCAGGTCAATATTTGAGGCTCCAGAGGTAAAAAATGACGTTTTTTTGCTAAATTGTTTTTCGCTATTAACTTTTTATGTAATACAGATAACGGACAACTGTTTACGCCATTGTGTTTATCTTGTCAAGGCGCTTTGAATAATGTACATGGTGATCTTTTTAAGTTAACTTAAAAATTTGACCTCAGGTCAAGGTCAAGTGGTGACCCAAGTATGGCATGTTGCATATTAAAAGACGTATCTCAACGAGACAAACATATTGATGTCTGTTTCATTCCTCTATCTTCATTATGTCGGGAGTTATTGACAAAAAAAGTGATGGTGACCTCGCATGACCTCAAATGACCCAATAGGGGTCACTGAACAAAACTTACACTTGGATCATCAAGAATATCCTATAAAACATGATCCAGAAGTAATTGGACTAATATCATAATATCATCCTTAGCATTTGTATATTTCCCCATTGACTTATTATGGGGAGGCTACGAAATTGACCTGACCTTAGGTCACCGATATCAAAATTCCGAGATAAAAGAATTGTAAGTACTTATGCCCTCATGATATCCTGTAAGTTTCAAACTAATCGGTGAAAAACTCTGGCTTTGGCACAACTGCAAACATTTTTGGAGGTGGGGTCACTTGACCTGGTCTGGTGACCTGACCTAAGATGCCCCGAGGTTATTTTTTTTCAAAGTGTGCACAATTGATGTCCTGACAGGTGTGCGAAAACCCGGCGGCGCTGCGCGCCGCCGTTTTTTTCGCTATCTTTGAAAAACCTGAGGGGGGCGGAAATCAACCCCCTGCAGTGCGCGGGTTAGGAACCTGAAGTTCGAAAAACACCATAAACTTCAGGGGGGGAATTACTGAACCAAAGGTAAAATACAAGCAGTTGTTTTGTATTTAATCCGACTTCTTACCGGTACACAACATTAACACCGGACACATCCTAATACCATACTTTGCATGCTGTTGGTGATGAAGTCGACACCGACACACTACATCACCAACAGCATGAAAAGTATGTTGTTAGGGCGTGTCCGCGGTTATAGTTGTTTACCCTGTGTTTGCCCTTCAAACTGATAACCCTTTGCCTGGGATGACTTTCAGACACGAACTTTCAGACACCAACACACCACCAATAACATGAAAATGTGATGTCTTGAGATGTCCCAAATTACCTCAACACCACCAGAAACGTGCCAAGTTTGGTGTGTTGACATGTTAAGTTTACCCTACTTGCTATGCGATTTATTTTACCCACTTTTTGAGCAACTATATTATTAATTATTTTAACTTAACCTTACCTTGAACTCTAAAGCTTCACAGAATTGCTCAAACATTTTTTAAATGCATCGCTTTCGATTTTCGAAAGCGACGATCGCTCCAAATCGAGATTTTAAAATGCTGCCATCATGCTTCCATAGTCATTGGTCAACAATCTAAAATACACTCTGGGTTTCTAAATTTGTTCCAAAATTTATACCAGTTTCTACTATGCAGCGACGTTGGTTGATCAAACCAGCGGATCCGCCGGACGGACGGCGGAGAGTCTCCCGTTCTAAGTCAATGAGTGGTCTCCGCGGTTCTCCCAAACCGCTGACGACTGAAATAGTAGTTTGCAGACAACTTGGTAGTTTGTATCTATCAAAACATGGTCTATAAAAACACCTATATGTGTGGTCTAATATGCTGCCATTCTGGTGGTGCCAAACTGATATCACTGTTGCTATGTGGGACGCATATTTTTTGGTAGACTGTGGGACAGCATTTTCATGTGTGAACCATAATTATGGCATGAAAATTCAGTAAAAATTGCCTTTGAATATCCCTCTATTCGATGTAAAAAGCACACGCATGCAAAAATGCAGCATGTGACTCCTCTGATGGATCATTTGTGATGAAAAATGTGTCAACCTGGCAAGAAAAAGACAAATGTCGTTCTCCTACGGCGTCCAGCAGGACGGGGCATTTTACCACCCCCCTGCCTCGCGGTGACAGGCTGTACTCAAATTTGGTGTTTGCTTGTCCGGCATCAGCGAAAGTCTGAAGTGAAAGCTAACTTGTGCTACAAACACCGAAAACAAGTTCCAGTCACCACTGACGATAACAAAAGTAAAAATGATATCAGAGACGTTTTAAAATGGCCCCAACCTGAGCAAGACAATGGGTTAGAATCACTGAAAGAAATGCAAATCCCGGTCGCTGTAAAAACGACGGTCCACTTGGAACGCCACCAATCCAGCCTTTAGAACACGTTTAGTGTACCTGTAGAACCTGTAGAACACGTGTGGGCTCTGCTAAAGTTCCGTATGTGTGCTGAAGCTTTGGGCTGATAATATGAGTCAGTTCATTGCTCGTGTCCGTCGGGAGCTGAAACAGATTAGTGAACATAACTGCCCATGCTTGTGGCGTCGGGTCAGAATCAGGAGCCGCAAAGCTACTGATGGTTATTCCTGTGTTCATCGAGAGATATACAAGTTGGCAAAGAATTAGATTAGCTCTAAATTACTCGTTTAATTATGCCTCTGTGACATCTCGTTTGGGAAAATGCAAGTCAATGCATTGGTCTCAATTTTTCCCGATCTGGCTGTTCATGTTTGTTCATAAACCAGTAAGACGCCTTAACCCTATTTGTAACAGGGGGGCGGATTCCGCCCCCCCCCCCCTCATGTTTTTCGCTGATATCTCCGGGATGACTGGGAGTAGGGCCTTGAAACTTTCTGACTTTTCCTAAAATTGAGGCCCGCGTATGGTGTCAAAATTTTTAGTATATGGCGTGCGCAGAGGCGGCTCCAGGGCCCGATTTTGGGAGGGTTTTTCGGCGATTTTTTTCGATAACGCATGAATGGCGATCTTCACGGAATCATACCAACTTCCCAGAGTTTTCTCGAGTTATTGATGTTTCTGCAGATCAAAGCTAGTGTAACATGTTTGTGGATAATGAAATATATATTAATAGCATGCCATAGGCGATTCCAGGGCTAAAAAAGGGAACTTTACTAGAAATATGAACCACCTGATTGGACAACAATATATTGGCATAAGAGATAATTGTTGTCATCACAATTCAATATACATTCTTCTCTGCTAATACTTTGAAATATATTATACCTAAAACAGTATCAGGGGCGTGTTCAGGTAGAGCACATGAGGTGAATCGCACGCTAACGCAGTCATGGAGATCTTCACGTTAGCATACCCACTGCATGTCTTGAGTATTCAAGAGTTACTAATGTTTCTAGTGATCGAAACAAATGTAGCTTGATTGTCATGGACGCTGAAACATAACAAAATTAGCATGACATAGGCGGTTCCAGGACTAAAAAAAATGTTTCCATGAAAAGTGAGCGGCCTGTCAAGGAGCGGCCTGCCAACATACTTCGCAAGATGTATAGAGCCGCCTTTGAACCTCGTATGCCAAATGTGACTATATGAATAAGAGCTTTATGCATTGTCCCAGCACTGTCCCATAGCATCTTTTTTTTTTCTTCTTTTTTTTCCCCGGAACGGCCTATAGCCATTTTCCGGGGAGGGGCAATGACCTCTGGCAATTTGCCAGGCAAAAAACTACGTTAACCGGTTTATGTGACCCGGAGCAAACTAGGGACTAGGGCAGCTATTTTACGTTACTAATTACGTTAACCGGTTTATTTGTACCCGGAACAATTATTTGTTCAAAGTAAATATAATATCTAACATTACGTTAAGTATTTCGTTCAAGGTCAAAAAATAAGTAAAACACGAGACACACATACATACATATTTTTATTACATACACTTGAACAGTGTCAGTGTTGGTGGAGCTGTGGGGTGCCGTCATTGCAACAGCGGGAGACTGTTGCCAGTCTCCCTAGCTCCGGCGCCTCGGCGAGACCTGGTTGTGGGGTGTGTTTAGCTGGGCGAAAAGTCCTGAATAATAAAAAACCCAGCGTCTATAGCAAAGGGGAAAAACCTGCGCGGTGGGCCAAAAATGCGCAAGGCAAAAAAAACCTGTTATATTTGTTTAGCTAAACGTGTTTGGTAGAGATAATCTAAGAGGGGACCTATCAATACAAGATAACTATCACCTAACAGTGTAAAAAAGATTGACAGGGTGGATACTGCACCGCAGCGCAGTGGACACTGCACCGCAGCGCATCAGTCACCGCACCGCGGCGCAGCATCGGCGTGTATTCTGGTTTGGCAGGGAATCATGCCGCCGCCAACGCAAAATCGCACACCAGCCATCGGCGTCCCATCGCAGAAATCCCCGCCAAATCAGCCACGTCACGAACAGCACCGGCCATTCGCCGCGCGGCCGAGATCCAGCAGGGGGCCCCCGCAACAAGACACCGGCAGCCAACCCGCAACTCCCGCGTCAGCAGTAACCTGATTTAACAGTTAGTCAGGAAGTTATTTCTGACTGGTTTGGCAGGGAATCATGCCGCCGCCAACGCAAAACCGCACATCAACCATCGGCGTCCCATCGCAGAAATCCCCCGCCAAATCAGCCACGCAACGAACAGCCAAGCCATAACCATTCGCCGCGCTACCAATCCAGCAGGGGGCCCCCGCGACAAGACACCGGCAGCCAACACACAACTCCCACGTCAGCAGCAGCACGATTTAACAGTTAGTCAGAAATAACTTAATGAAGTATTTGTTGGAGGTGATTTATTGTTTCTTGTTGAACCGTCTCAAATTGCGGCGGTAGCGGTTACTTCCAGAGGGGCTGGGGGGGAGGGGCTACGAGGGAGCTGGGAAGGAGGGTGGGGGGAGGGGAGGGATGGCGGGGAGAGGCGGGCGGGCGGGGAGCTGGGGCGGGCGGGCGGGGAGCTGGGGCGGGAGGGCGGGGACTGGGCGGGGTTGCAGGCGACTTTCCGGGAGACGGCTCTCATGAGAGAGTCGTCCGAGGGGAGGTCCTCCGAGAATCGGCTCTCCGCTGGTGCTGGGGAGGCCGGGGAGGCGGGGCCTGAGTCGGTGTTCGACTCGGCTGGTTGGGCTGGGGAGCGCGGTGCCGGTGGATCAGCGGCAACGGCGCCTTCGAGGTCCGACAGAGATGCCTCGGGGAGCTGGGGTGGTGGTCGGGGGGTCTGTCGGTTGGGGGGTCTGGCGGGAGGCCGGTGGGGTGGGGGGGAGGTTCCGGGAGGTGGGAGGGGCGGCCAAGCGCCGGGGGCGAGACCTGGGCTGAGGGAGGTGGAGGGCGGGGCGTCCGGTGGGCGCCGACTGTCGCCGCGCTTCAGGCGCTCTGTCTCGCGAGCGAGACCCCAGGCCAAACACCGGCGGTCCCAGGCCGGGTGGGCCTGGTCGCACGAAGCGCAGCGTGCTGCGCGCGTGCACCCTTCGGTGCCGTGCTCGCCAGCGCACCGACCACAGGTGGCGGTGCGCACCCGGCAGGTCCACTTGAGGTGGCCGTAGTGCCAGCACTGCTGACACTGCCGGGGGGGGGGGGGGGCGGGATCCACTCCCTGACGGGGGCAGCCACGTACCCACAGTGGATGTGGGTCGGCAGCTCCTTGCCTCGGAAGCGGAGCCGAATCAGCGGGTTGGGCTGATCGGGTCGCCGCTTCGATGGCGACAGGCGAGTCACCTCGCACACCCCTTGGTGTGCGAGTTTCCGGAGGAGATCGTCCTCCGAGAGCTCGGCCACGTCTGGGCACCATGCCAGACCCTCCACGGAGTTGAGGTGCGCCGGGGCTTCCACGGCGACCCTCACTCCGATGAAGGTGGTCCGTCCCATGACACTGACGTTCTGTTGGGACGTCAGTGTCTTGATCAGGAGTGCTCCCGATCGAATGGGTTTGGCGCTGGCTACGTCGCCACAGAGGGCGACCAGCCAGCGCCGGACCAGGAACGGGTTGACATTCCTAAATGGAATGCCATCCGCTCGCCACATAAGGAGGCAAGCGGGCCCGTCCGGGGGGGTGGGGTCGGGGGGGAGCCGTGCTCCGGGTCGGACCCTGGGAGGCCCCTGAGGGGAGCGGGGAGTGGGTCCGACCGGGGAGGTGCGACGTCGCGCACCGGGGGGGACCCCAGAGGGGGTCGGGGGGTCGGGGGGACGGAGGGGCGGAGGGGCGGGGGGGTGGGTCGGGGGGTCGGGGGGACGGAGGGGCGGAGGGGCGGGGGGGGGGGGGAGGGTCGGGGGGATGGGAGTCCGGCAACTGCCGGGCCCCTGGACGGGGCGGGCGGGGCCCCTGAGGGGGGCTGGGAAGGGGACTGGGAGGGGGGCTGAGAGGCGGGCGGGGGGCCCCAGTAGGACGGCGTGATGGCCGGGTCGGGTCGGGGAGATGGTCGGTCCAGTTCCACGGGTGGATGTGCGGGTTGGACAGGCGGGGGGGACCGTCCAGGGGGGAACGCGGACGCGCTCCGAGGAACCCCGGAGGGGGGTCGGGGGGGGGGGGGGGGGGCGGCGGGGCGGGGGGGTCGCCATGACCGGAGGAAGGAGGGGAAAGTTCAAAGAATAGCCTAAGTTACGTTAACGTGGCACACACGGCAGAACGTGTTGCCAGCTGCAATTAATCTAAATAATGAAGCGGGTTCTCTACCTTGCAAATTGTGGAAATTACGTTACCTACTTAAAAATATATATAAGAAAGATAAGATTTAGAGTAGGGTAAGAGAGAGTTGGTGAAAAGAGGTCTCAGACTGGCTTAGTTGGTCCAACCTGCCACCCCTCCAGGTCGTTTGTGGACCGTTCGGGCCAAGCAGGCTGGGTGTACACCGTTAGGTATCCGCCAGTGGACTAGTTTAGGAAAGAGATAAGATAAAAGCAGAATGAAAAACAGTGAAATTATCACGAATTCCAAAGGAACCTTTCGCGAAGACTACCTATCTAAAGGGTCTAACAACCCTGCCACAAGCACGTGGACAGGGTTCCGCACCCGGAAGCGGTGGAGGGCGTCTACCTATCTAAAGGGTCTAACAACCCTGCCACACGCACGTGGACAGGGTTCCGCACCCGGAAGCGGTGGAGGGCTGACGAAGGCTGGCTGGCTGGAGGCGTCCACAGGTCCGTTGTCGAGAGGTCCCATAGCATCTGTACTCCGAGGTGACGATAGCCCTGCTGCTTTGCTATGTGTAGTGCCGCTGGTATCCGACTTCAAGCTCCTTGGAGCTCTCGTCGCCGTCGCTCGCGATCCCAGCTCGGATTACACGCGCCCGGCGCCTTACAAACACATTGCCGGCCGACACCAGCCTGGAGTTGCGAGCTTGAGAAGCAAAGCCGATACGAGGAAGGGTGTGCGGCAGGGAGAGCAGGCCTTCGTTGCAGTAGTGTCTTTTGTGTAGCCAAGCAAGAATGAGCAGAAAGGGAACGTTGTCGGGATCGGCAGTACGGCAGATTCTTGAGTGCGAGAGTGAGAGCGATGAAAATGACGGCCTCAGTGAACTGTACGGTGAAGAGGAAAGAGACGTGAGCTCTGATGACGAGCCTGTTCCCACTGTCAGCAGAACAAGAGCCGTCAACAGCTTCAGCTCCCAATCGCCGGCGACGTCCTGTTAGTGATATCGATTCGGCGCTGGACCCTGAAAATTACGTTCCGTTCGTTTCAACCCAAAACGCTACGTACAAAGTAGAGCTTCAGAAAAAAAAACAGGACGACATCTGCAAAAAATATCACCTGGACTACCCAAGCCCCCGCTCCGACGGGGAGACAAAACCAAGCGAACTGCTCCCGGCGTCAGAGGGGCAGAAGCCAGAGCCGCCAGCAACCCACTTCAAGCGTGGCAACTGTTTTTCGACGATCAAATGGTTGACATAGTTGTGAATGGAACAAATAAACGTCTCCAGAAGGCAAGGGACACATTGCAAGACGAGACGGCAAACGACCCCCGATACAGCGACACAGACCGCCAAGAAGTAATAGCGTTTATCGGACTGGCATACGCCAGAGGCCTCCTCGGTCAGAATTATCACTCAGTGCACCGCGTGTTTCACTATCAGACAGGGCACCACCTGTTCTCTGCCACCATGTCCCTGCTCCGCTTCAAGGTGCTCCACGCTCACCTGAGTTTTGACAATCCTGACGACCGTGAGAGTCGGTGGCAGGCGGATCGATTCACAGCGTGTCGCGACCTCTTCGAGCGGTTCAAAAGCAACTGTCTGCGGCACGTGGTAGCAGAGGAGATGGTGGCTCTGGATGAGACGCTTTACCCAACACGAAACAAAGTGAAGTTTCGTCAGTACAATCCGAAGAAACCGGCGAAGTACGGACTGCTATTTAGATCGATCAACGCGGTGACCTACCCATACACGTACGTCACCGAGGTCTACGCCGGCCGGCCAGTCGGCGAGCCCGGCCCGTACTACACATCATCAGTGGCAGATTCAGCAAAGCAGCTCCTTCAACAGATGCTGGATCAAAACAGCCTCCAAGGCAGGAACGTCACGATGGACCGGTTGTATACATCGGTGCCACTCACCGAATGGATGCTGGAGCGCAACGTAACGGTGGTCGGGACGTTGAATATTACGAGGAAGGGTATACCGCCGGCGGTGAAGGACGTCACCGGAAGGGACGACAACTCCTACCAAGTAATATGGGAGGCAGACAACAAGAAGATGTCGCTGCACTCCTACGCAGTGATCACGAAATCAACTGGTCGGCGAAACGTTCTGCTTCTGACGACCATGAACCCAATCATGGGGGTCACCAATGACGCCAAAAAGAAGCCAGCTATCTACAAGCTGTACGATCTCACCAAAGGCGGCACTGACGTCGTCGACCAACGTATGGGGTCGTACACATGCAAGACTAAGTCCCGCAAGTGGACGCTGGCAGCACTGGCTTATATTCTGGACACGTGCCGGGTCAATGCAGGGACAGTGCTGTCGCTCAACAGCGGACAACAACCCCGGACACTGGTGTCAGTCGATTTCGGCTGGGATCTGGCCATGCAGCTGGTCGAGCCTCACATGCGACAACGGAGTCTCCAAGGTCTGTCGAGACCTGTCCAGGCCAAGATCGCCATGGTACTGCAGCCGGAGCAGACTGAGCCGACGACCAGTGGCCAGCACAGGCTTGACTGGAGAACGCGTGGCGCCCAGGCGCTGCCACCTGTGTGTCCATGCTCTGCCGGAGCGCGGATACAAAGACGCCAAGAACAAGCTGAAGAAGGTGTCGACCTTCTGCTGCCGCTGCGGACATGCGGTCTGCAAGGAGCACATGAAGCGGTACTGTAACGAGTGCTGTGAGTGAGTAGCGCCGGTAGTAGGTGGTGGTGGATGAAACTGCAGTTATCGAGCTGCCTTTAGTTTGCTAAAGTTCAGTGGTCTTGTTTGATGATCAGTGAAATTCGTTACACAGATATGCAGTGGCCAAGTAGGCTCATACTGATATTGCCATTTCTGTATCTCGTAGTCAGTAACAGTTGTTTTTGTGTTTGTTTTGTGAGTAATACAATCAAAGGTGGTCTCTAGCAATGTCTTTTAGATCAGTTACGAGGAGAAAATGGAAGGTGATGGAAACCTGGACATGCTTTACACATGCCAAGAAAGGCATGCACATCATTGCCGTTGATATATCACTGGAACCGCCTATGGAAGTTGCAATTCCACATGTTACCGAAATATGTTCCAGCATATCATTGCTTATTAACTATTGAACGTTGAACAGCACTTGGGCCAATCGTCAACAATTCTCAGCTGACCCCCTTTTTTCCTTCCCTGGGATCGCCTATGACACAATTGTTTAATGTTTCATGTTTTCACGTTTTCATACTTCATGATATCGTAGCAGCGCGCCATCCCATTTCCATTAAGAAATTCAACACGCTGTTTCGGTTAGTTATATTTTCTCTGCGGTTAATATTTTCTCTATTTGGCCTCCCTTTTTCACTAAACTGGTACCGCCTATGATATGGTTTATCATATTGTAAACCAAATCGTTATATTAAACTGTTTTGTCTAATAACACAATAACTCACCATTTCATTTATAAAAAACATCAAAAAATGATTTTATTACGCATTTACCTCACCCCCATATTGAGTGACCTGCACACGCCTATGATTTTTGAATTTTCAAACATCACCGTCATATATCAATTTCCAATTCAATCTCTATCGATTCCTATTAGGTGCGTTAAAATCGGTCGATAAACATGAAAGCTATGTTGGATCAAAAATACCACTAAAATTTGTAGTTTTTGCCCCCCTATTGCCCCCCTATCAAAAAATTATGATTTTTTTTAAGAAATGTAGATCGAGTTTAGGGGAATCAAACGCTGTTTCATTTTTGAAAATCAGACGGGTAGATCTCGAGATCTCCGGGGGGGGGGCGGAATCCGCCCCCCCCCCCCCCCCCTGTTACAAATAGGGGTAGCCAGGAGCCTGTTACAAATAGGGTTAATCGGCGAAGGACGGCGAGCCCGTAGAAACCCGACAGTTTGAGTTACGGAACAGTGGTGTGCACGTGCGCGCGTGCAGTGTGACCCAAATTTTAACTAGCGTGACATTGCCAGTAGGGTGGTCTCAAACCACACACCAAATTTCAGCTAAATCGGTCCAGCCGTTTCTCAGCTATAGCAGGATAACGTTCTCTGATACCCCTGACGCGGCGCGTGCCACGCACCATGCTGACCCCTCACGTAAGACGAAACATATAAATAACATAAATGGTTGAATGGAGCTATCAGACGGCGAAGGCCGCTTGTCAATCGGATGCGGGACTCCAAAGATATAAGCTTCTGAAGTTGCGGTCGGGCCGGATCGGGTCGGGTCGGCCGCTTATATGTGAGAACAATCCAGTAAGCAGTGCAGACTCGCGAGCACTTCGCACTCGCTCGTAATCACAAATTTATTGTATATTTTGCGGCATGAAGGACAACCACGACGAAAATGAACATCACAGATGAATTTCAGCGGCATGTGATTAGACATTTCTCGAGAGTAATTTTGCATGATAACAAAACAGTACGCGCCGTCATGAAACTTAACCATTCAACATTTTGTTTTTCTGTGAAAGTCTTACGACAACGTATTTTGTTGATCTGTCTCTAGGTCTGTTCTCTTACACCCTACTTCCAACAATCGGGGTCAACTAGAACCTTGCTGCATTGACAAAGCCGCCAGTTTTGACATCAGTAATTGTGCTCATGCCGATAAACGGAGCCCGGTAAACAACTCTGACAGGTATGAAGTTAATAAACAAACCTACACTCGCCCGGGTAGGGGGAAGGGGTGAATGCCACCCACTTCCCTCGGATTTTCTGGAATAACTCGCGTAGTTTCTAAGCGATTACGATGGAACTTTTCGCACCCTACTTTTGAACAATTTGACACATATTCTCAAAATTTTGAATTTCTAACCTACATGACCCGTGACATATGACTTGTATCTCAAGGTTTTTCATTTTATTTACAGGCACAGTGCCTCTTCTGTTTAATTCCGCTTCACAACAAGTAGAAATAAACGCATTCCGTTGTATTTAATTTAAATTCCTTACTTGAATTCCATTTTGCGTGCATTGCACATTGATCTGAACGTTACATGCAAATTGTTAAACAAACATTATATGAAATGACATGAAAACTATTTTGAAAATTTCTTTCTATGCTATTTTTTAGCTCGTGGAGCCGCAATATGCCATTACCAAACAGAGTGGAAAGTACAGTATACTAGTGACTAAAACTACAACGAAATGTCTTCAATTCCCATGCGGCTGTTGCTCCATGCTTACTCAATGCAAATAATCTGTCATAGGCTACCCTATGATTAGTGATTACCCTTTCAAGACTCACTGATGAACAGCATTTGCACCCATGCCCATTATGTACTAAATCCGTCAGTGTTGATGAATGCATTTGACCCGCCATTACTGAGAAAATGATACGTTGCGTTATCAAACTAAATCAAAATGTGATTTCGTGAAGCGATATGTTTGTTTCATGGATTCGGCTCGGGTCATTTCCGGGGTTCGACAGCCTCATGCTACCATAACATTGCCGAATGGAGGCGGTCACTGTCAAAATATGCATGATTGTAATGGAAATCACTGCGTAATGTGCCATTCACCGGCCGTAATGTGCGCGTGGCTCGAGCGGGTCCAACGTCGCTTCAATCGGCATGCCATGTCAATTTTAGCGCGTACTAACGGACGATATATGAGTTCGTTTATCGCCCCATTTCCCCATACCATTACCGAAGGGCCGCATTGCAGCAATGTGCGCATCACTCAGGCTACCATATCCCGCCTGACCCAATCAGGCTACCATATCCCGCCTGACCCAAATGATTTCCCGGTGCGAAAATCGTCGCTGATTACAGCCAGCGTGCCGATATTCCGCCGTGCATTATTTTGGCATTGGCACTTGAGGGGACGTTAACGGCACCTGTTTTCATTAACTGCGGCATTATCGGGCGTTTTCAGTGAGATTTACAGCTGACAAATTAATTGTCCGCTGCAGCAGCTTGCCTGCGAAGCCGCCGCGAACCGTCAGAGCAGCCTGACACGCGAGGAGCCGCCGAGCGCGACCGCTGGCGCCACCAGCGGCCCAAGTCGGAACTACACGGCAGCGACGAGCTGGGCAGTGCTGCTGGGCTGTGCTGGGCATTTACCGTCTCGGCGGGTCAGTATGATATTCTGTTGAATCGGTCCGCACAATTCAAACACAAATTAAAGCTGCACATCTTTTAATGCTTTATATCAGCTGACCTAGACTCACATTATATTGTTTGGTTTGATGCTTTTGCCATCTGAGTTTTATTTGTATTTGTAATGATTAATTGTAGTTCGTAAAAATAATGGTTTTGTTTGTTTGTTTTAATTTACTTGCACCGAAATTCCGAAGAAATTATGTTTCTGAAAGTGGAATATCATCACTGACTCCGGAAACACCCCACAAAACGGTCTGGTTCTCGTTAAGTTCGCCCTCGGCTCTTCCCAGCTGCAGAGGGTCAGCCAACACAAGCCCGTCCATCCGGCGGAGCGAGCGGCTGCCCGGCGGCGGGGCAACAGCAGCCATCACTGCAACGACCGTATCGTTTCATTTCATTTGGGGGCCGTAACTGACCGATAAAGGCCTCCACTCCCGTCTGTAAGTTACTCAGCCTCAGTCAATTAAGAGAGCTGGTGCCGTCGGCGCCCGCGGGGAGCTTCTAGAAGGCTGCGGGATTTCTCAGGAACCTCGGGAACCTCCGGGAACCTTGGGGAGCCTTCTGTAATGGAGCGGGACACCAGAAGCTCTAAATCAACCGAGGGTCATTACCAGTTGCGATGTTTTTCATTAGCTGCTGAGGCGGGTGGTGGGAAGGATGGGTCGCGACAGGGGTCCGCCGCCCACTGACCTGCCGACACGGTACCCCTGACGGCTCCATCTGCGGCCCCAGGCGCGGCGCCCTGACGGCTCCATCTGCGGCCCCTGCCGACACGGTACCCCTGACGGCTCCATCTGCGGCCCCCTGCCGACACGGTACCCCTGACGGCTCCATCTGCGGCCCCTGCCGACACGGAACCCCTGACGGCTCCATCTGCGGCCCCTGCCGACACGGTACCCCTGACGGCTCCATCTGCGGCCCCTGCCGACACGGTACCCCTGACGGCTCCATCTGCGGCCCCAGGCGCGGTACCCCTGACGGCTCCATCTGCGGCCCCTGCCGACACGGTACCCCTGACGGCTCCATCTGCGGCCCCCTGCCGACACGGTACCCCTGACGGCTCCATCTGCGGCCCCTGCCGACACGGAACCCCTGACGGCTCCATCTGCGGCCCCTGCCGACACGGTACCCCTGACGGCTCCATCTGCGGCCCCTGCCGACACGGTACCCCTGACGGATCCATCTGCGGCCCCAGGCGCGGTACCCCTGACGGCTCCATCTGCGGCCCCTGCCGACACGGTACACCTGACGGCTCCATCTGCGGCCCCAGGCGCGGTACCCCTGACGGCTCCATCTGCGGCCCCTGCCGACACGGTACCCCTGACGGCTCCATCTGCGGCCCCAGGCGCGGTACCCCTGACGGCTCCATCTGCGGCCCCCTGCCGACACGGTACCCCTGACGGCTCCATCTGCGGCCCCTGCCGACACGGAACCCCTGACGGCTCCATCTGCGGCCCCTGCCGACACGGTACCCCTGACGGCTCCATCTGCGGCCCCTGCCGACACGGTACCCCTGACGGCTCCATCTGCGGCCCCTGGCGCGGCGCCCTGAATGTAAGAGAAGTCCAGCGCGGTGGTGTCTATGGTGAAAGACCGTGGCGCTGTTGAAGGCGAGGAGTTCATCCAGGTTGATACTCAAGTGTACCCGCCTTCGGGGGGGGGGGGGCGAACAGTAGAGTTGATTTTGTATTTATCAGATTTGTGAGAATTGAGCGATTATTTCACTTGGCGAATTGCCATTTATATGGTGCTTCTAACATATTTTGTTTTGTCAGAAGCGAACACATCATTGTTTCAAACATACAGTTGTAATTTGGTGGATTTCATGACGCATGTGTTAAAAGCAACGTTGCTGGACCAGCGAGCGAACCATTCGCCACTGACAGCCATTTGACAGCCACTGACAGCCACAGCCGCCATTCGCCACTGCGAGCGAACCATTCGCCACTGACAATGTTTTGCCAGTTGAGTAAGTAGTGACGAAAGAATCAGTTAATTTGTACTTACTAATTTTATAAATAAATATTTAAAAAGAATTTCAAAGCTTATTAATTCTTCATTCCTATGACAGAATGTCTTGCATGTTAAGAAAATCACGGTTAAATCAAAGGATCCCATTGCACTTGAATTGACAACGTTTGAAGTTATATTCCAAAAGCACAGCTGCAATGTAACATTCACTCTGCGACAATATTACACTCTTAACACGCGCCCTGGAGGGGGGCGAAATCCACCCACTCCTCCGGTTTTTCGAGGATAGCGCAAAAACGGCGGCGCGCAGCGCCGCCGATTTTTGTATACCTGTTTAGAAATGAACTTCCCGCATTATGTAAAATTCTTGGCCTCAGGTCATCTCAGGTCAGGTCACCAGACCAGGTCACGTGATGACCTCAACTTCAAAACGTTTGCAGTAGTACCACAGCCACAATTTTACGCTGATCGGTTTCAATCTTGCAGCACTTCATAAGGTCAAAGATACCAACAAATTGTATATTTCGGATTTCTAATATCGGTGACCTAAGGTCAGGTCAATTTTGTGACCGCCAACACGGTTTTATCAATAACTATCGACATAATGAAGATAGAGAAGAGAAAACGGTACCAATATGTTTGTCTCGTCGAGACACGTCGCCCAATATGCAACATGACCAACTTGGGTCACCACTTGACCTTGACCTGAGGTCAAATTTCTCAGTTGCCCTAACCCGGTCACCATGCACATGATTCGAAGTGCCTTGACAAGACACACCCGATGGCGTAAACATTATTGCTTTATCTTTATTAGGTAAAAGGTTATTTGGGGAAAACAGTTTTGAAAACAAAATCACCTTTTTGACATTCGATGACCTCTGGAGCCTAAACTATTGACCTGAGCTCAAATCTGAGGACATCTATGTCGATTAAATTTTTCAATGACTTTCGATTGCTTTTTCCGTTTGCTTATAACTATCATAGTTCCCGAGATATTTGGGGGTGTTCGAACCGAAGTCTTGAAAACTTGAAAATCTGACCCTTGATGACCTCTGGTGACCTCAATATTGACCCGAAAAAAAAATTAATGAAATACTTTCGAAAGACCTTGTCTCGAGCTATCTAACGTCGTTTCCCGCTTGTCGCTACGTTGCGTGGTTTTCGAGATCATAGGGGGGGGCGAAATCCGCCCCCCCCCCCTCCAGGGCGTGTAAATATCAGAGGCCCTCCAGGGCGCGTGTTAAATGACGTTTAATGGGATGCAGTTTTTGTTTTCTTTTTGTAGAAAATTTTGGCACGTTGATATGTAACTAAAGTTACCATATTGCGATCCAATGAGCCCGACACCGATTTCAATATTTATAGTTTAGGTTATCTATCGCCGTCCACTATTTGTCTCAGCAAAAACTAAGGCTTCATCTAAAACTTTTAAAACGTATTTTCCAACACCAACAAAAAACGTATTTTCCGAGCTGCACTTCACCGAATGATTGCCTGTTGTGCGCATGCGCCGTCCGTCGTCCGCGGGAACCTCACTCGGCGTGATATGCTCAGCTGAACCTCGTTTTTACGCCAGCAAGAAATGCATTGATTTTCCACCCAAATAATTTATAGACCGTTGTGTCTCAATTAAGTCTGAAAGGCGAGACAAATTTATCGCCCATTCCGTTAATGATTGTAATAAGTTGGATAAACGAAGGGAGGTTGTTACCGCGCACGCTGGTGAACGGGACAGGGAGAGGTGTAAAAACGGAACTCCCGGCCCGCTGGAACCGCCTGATTGGAAGACACTGCAGATGGGCCTGGATGCGTGCGGGCGTGCTTACTGGGTACAGGACGTATCGAGGCATGCTGTTTCTGTCTGAGAGAATGTTTAGATCGCAATGAGTGTACGAAAAGTAGATAAGGATACCGTGTGTGTGTAAATGTGGCGCATTTATTTTAAAGTGAAATATTCTTTTACAAAAATGTCAGAATCGTTTTAACTAGCTTCTACCGGATTAAATGCTGCTATAACTTAAAGGAAACAGTCCACCTTCAAGACAATCTCAGAAATGATTGAGAGAAGCTAGAAATGAATCATCATGTTACTAGTAAGCCATAACAATGTATAGGAACGCAGAAAAGGAAAATGATAAAGTCTGCTATTTGGTTCCAATTCAGCTGTTTTCCTCTGATTGGAGTGAATTCATGCGAAATCACGCGCGTGACGTATAATTTCACTAAAAATATTGCTGAGAAAAGTGTTTATAGACGATTTTTGCGATATATCTCTCAAAGTTCATTTGTACAATGAAGAGAATGAGGTTCTGAAACAACATTTTCTTGTCCAGCGTGATATATTGCAATGTTTATAATACTTATTACCCAAGCCATACGTCATATTCATACGTCAAATCAGCCACTCAGCGCTAGGCGTCACAATAGTATACTCGTTCAGACTTCCCGGACTCCGATTAGTCAATTTTAATTAATTAAGGGGTTTATATGAACATGTGAAAGCTTCTCAAGTCCATTTTCGAGCATGGACTACAACTTGGCTATCTCAACTCAAAACCCCATGTTAAATGTGAACTGTTCCCTTTAAACCGCCATTGGCTGGGGTGGGGGCGTTTTTCGCCCCCACTGGCGGACTTTCGCAATAGCTCAGAAACTAATAGCGATATCGACGTGAAACTTCAGGTACCTTCTCCCACATTAATTATACGTCTTCTGTGCGATTTTTTTTTTCGATTTTGTTCGTAATATTGCGAATTTAGTGACGTCACTACACACGAATTTGACACACAAATCAGCTAAACTTTGCCAGCATGTAGAAATGCCATATTTAAAGCCAAATGCAATAAAAAAACGTCAAAAGATAGCAAATTACAAGGGCTAAAAAAAAATTATCTCGGATTTTTGACAATGTTGGTTTTTAACCCAATTACAAAAAAAAAATGAAACAATGCACCCAAAATATACATTTTCAAATATAAAAAACGGAAGATATGTTGAGAAACCACATGTAGACAATACGCAAACCAAATTTAAAGGCAATTTATTTATTTTTGACTGACTTATCGCTCCCTAAGTATGAGTAGCTCATGACGTCATATTTTTTAATTGCGTATTTTGGGCTTTTAGTGACCAGATACAAACAAATTAATGCCAGCATTGCATTTTTTTAGACAAAATTGGTCTAGACACATGCATTGTTTATTTATATTTATCTATGTCACATTTTGACCTTATTTGACTTGACCTTGACCTTATATGGTGTCAGATTGTGAAAATGACTGCTACTATCGAATTATACGTGTAAAATAACCCATACAACATGTGTTGCATGGCTTTCGTAGACCTGTTACCTTTTGTGACCTGACCTTGACCTTGACCTTTGCTTACAATTTCAC
Source organism: Chirona hameri (assembly GCA_036785665.1). NCBI lineage: Eukaryota > Metazoa > Arthropoda > Thecostraca > Balanomorpha > Balanidae > Chirona > Chirona hameri. The sequence continues at coordinate 57,403 of JAXIVJ010004603.1, forward strand.
TTTTGATTATGCGGGATATCTGTTATACCTTTGAAAGCACTTTGTGCGATAATAGTCGCAATCTAAGGCTTTGGATGGCAAGTATGACCCCAAAACTCAAATATCTCAATTTTATATTTGACCTGAATGTGACCTGACATGTGACCTTATTTTGAAAATATTGTGGATGCTTTGGAATGCATCTCGTTGAGAATTTTCTATTGCCGCCTTGCGCGTCTCGCTGCGGTTATTGGTTCGGAAGATAACCAGGGGGCGAAAAACGCTCCCCCCCAAGCCGATGGCGTTCGGCTTAGACCCCAGCCAATGCCGGGTTAAGAAGGACCTATCATTGACCATATGACAGGAAATACGTTTGTTGCCGCTCCCTTACGCTTGTCCAGGCGTTTGTTGAGCCGACGATCCATCTGGGACCAGCCCAGGCCGCCCGGCACCGAACACCTACAGAGGGAGGCTGGCCGAGCCGACCCGGACCGGCCCGGACCGGCCCGGACAGGGGCGCCAACCGTGACATCGTCTGAATGGACGCCACTCAGCACGCCGTGATGCGACCGTGCCTCCGGAGAAACAGCGTGACCAACACACAGCAGGACAACACACTGCGTGACCAACACACATCAGGCAAACACACAGCAGGCAAACACACGGCGGGCAAACAAACAGCGAGCCAACACACAGCAGACCAACACACAGCAGGACAACACACAGCAGGATGTGTTGTCCTGCTGTGTGTTGTCCTGCTGTGTGTTGTCCTGATGTGTGTTGTCCTGATGTGTGCATCAGGACAACACACATCAGGACAACACACAGCAGGACAACACACAGCAGGACAACACACAGCAGGACAACACACAGCAGGCAAACACACGGCGGGCAAACAAACAGCGAGCCAACACACAGCAGACCAACACACAGCAGGACAACACACAGCAGGACAACACACATCAGGACAACACACATCAGGACAACACACATCAGGACAAAACACAGCAGGACAACACACAGCAGGACAACACACAGCAGGCAAACACACGGCGGGCAAACAAACAGCGAGCCAACACACAGCCGACCAACACACAGCGTGACCAACACACAGCAGGACAATACACAGCAGACCAACACACAGCAGGCAAACACACATCAGACCAACACACGGCGGGCAAACCAACAGCGAGCCAACACACAGCAGACCAACACACAGCAGACCAACACATAGCAGGACAACACACAGCAGGCAAACACACAGCAGGCAAACACACAGCAGGGCAAACACACAGCAGGCCAACACACAGAAGGACAACACACAGCAGATCAACATACAACAGAACAACACACAGCGTGACCAACACACAGCGGACCAACACACAGCGGACCAACACACAGCAGGCAAACACACAGCGGGACAAGCACAACAGCGGGCCGAGTCAGTCAGGCCCAACACAACAGCGGGCCGAGTCAGTCAGGCCCAACACAACAGCCGGCCGAGTCAATCAGGCCCAACACAACAGCGGGCCGAGTCAGTCAGGCCCAACACAACAGCCGGCCGAGTCAGTCAGGCCCAACACAACAGCGGGCCGAGTCAATCAGGCCCAGCACAACAGCGGGCCGAGTCAGTCAGGCCCAGCACAACAGCGGGCCGAGTCAGTCAGGCCCAGCACAACAGCGGGCCGAGTCAGTCAGGCCCAGCACAACAGCGGGCCGAGTCAGTCAGGCCCAGCACAACAGCGGGCCGAGTCAGTCAGGCCCAACACAAGTCACCAGTGAACCGCCGGGCCAGCCGGGACCCGTTGTTGCTGAGACGAACAAATGTCAACAGCCAGCAACATAATGACAAGCACTCGAAGCAATCACGAGCATACAGCACCTAGAAGGAAGCCTGGATGCTGCAATGTTTATGTCATGATGAATTGATTTGCCGAATGAAACTACCAAATTATATTTTTGAGTGCGCTTTGTCATAGTGTGAAATCAACAGTTTGCTTAATTGTTTGTCAGGTGTTTGCCCGTTGCATGATTAGTTCTGTTTGTGTGGGATCAGAAGCGGGAGGGCGTTGGGGCAGGATTAGCATTTGTGAGCAGTAGTGATAGAGGATTGGTGAGATTAAATGACATATGTGTGTGGGGATGAGGTTACAAGAGCGGTGATACTGAACTGGGTTGTGCGCTTGCGTGTGAACGACTGTTACAAAGATGCTAGAATTCGATTATCACTTAACTATACGCGTGATAGAGTACAATTGGAGGAGGATTGACACTGAGTTAACGGTAGTCAATTGCTTTGATTCTTTCTGCTTAAATATTCTTAAAAATAATGAAACGTGTTAGTCATTTGTAGACGATTGCAGTCATTTCTGGGAGGACTGGCCCTCCCTTTCCCCTGTATCCGCCCATGTTGTTGTACGTATAAAAACATAGATGTTAATACTCGATATCACACAATACGCGGGCCGGCGCCTAACCACCGAGGGTCGTTTGTCTCTACTTATGCAAGGCCTTACAACACTCCCGGCCACTGCGGGTCGATTACACCAACAACCACCATGTCCGACACACAAGCGCCTTTTCCCGAAAATGGATACATTAATAAAGCAAAGCCTCATACATCAGCAAATAAATTAGGCCTAATCCTGCGAGCACACTTCATATTCACGCGCGCCGCACTACATTACACGCTGATTGGCTAATTTCGTTTTCCCGCCGAACAAAGCGCGCCAAAAATTAATTGTGATCAGAGGAGAGGTGGCGTGGGGCGCGCGGTGGGGAGGTGTGAAATCAGTGAATGTGATTCATCTGCCCGCAGAGTCCCCGGGGAAACGGTATCCAATCAGCGGCTACTTGGCCACGGAGATCACATATGGACGGGGTGCGAGCGACACCAGTACGCCACGGTGTCAGCGTAATGGTGTCGCTCAGAGGGAGAGCAATCAGCGGCGGCTACTTGGCCACGGAGATCAGATATGGACGGGGTGCGAGCGACACAACAGCGGCTACTTGGCCACGAAGATCACATATGGACGGGGTGCGAGCGACACAACAGCGGCTACTTGGCCACGGAGATCACATATGGACGGGGTGCGAGCGACACAGCAGCGGCTACTTGGCCACGGAGATCACATATGGACGGGGTGCGAGCGACACAACAGCGGCTACTTGGCCACGGAGATCACATATGGACGGGGTGCGAGCGACACCATCACGCCTCGCTGGTCTCGCAGCTGGAGATTTAGCAAACACTTAGCGATGTTGTAATGTGCGATATCAAATATAAGTACACAGGCTGAATGCATTCGAGGCTGTGAAATTCACCAAATGTAGCGAAAATAAACCCTTCCCGGTCCTTCTGTCTTGCACAAGAAGGCTGTTTAAATCATTGAGATCGTTCAACCTATAAATGTGGATAACGGGGCACAGAATAGCCACAGAAAATGCGCCTCATGACGTAAAATCAGGGGTTTACTATTCAGTTGAGGGGACTGAAGACCACTCAACTTCTAACTCAGCCAACCCTACCATAAAAATAGATATTTGGCATACAATAGCAAAACAAGGAAAAGGATAAGGAAATACCAAGACAAAATAACAATATTTTATTGTATATCAAACAAAGCCGCTATTAATGATTGGGAAATCAGATGAGAATACACTTTTTGTGTATGTCAGGCTGGGCCCGTGTTCAGCGCCCTCACCTGATTTTGAGAAACTACGCCCCTGCGTAAAACACATTTGAAATTAAAAAACGTTGGCGACGCAAAACCAATTAAACTGGTCCATTAATACACCTCTATAGAGCGTGCCGGGTGCTGGCGTCTAGACACAGTATTCCGTGGGACAGCTCCTGGCCAGTGATCACCTGTGACCCCCAGCACCTCCCCGCCCCCCCTCCCGTGTGACGCATCCCAGGTGATGTGCGCCACCACAGGAAACGACCCACGAGACCCACCGGCGCCGCCTTTTCAGCGCCGGCTCCAACTCTCCCTCCACCAATACCGCAGCGGATACGATCCCTACCGAACGGAAATTAAACGTCTCAATCATCCGTAATTCATCACGAAAAATGAGTCGCGTTAAAGTTTGCGGCGGCTTCGTTTGATGTTTTAATTGAGTTATCACTTGCTGCGGCCGCGGGCGGTGCCGCCGCTGATCGACTGGTTAATTATCTGTTTGATTAAATGCCGCGCCGCGGTGAGCGAGGGTTCAGGCCACTAATTTGGCGGCCAGCACGGTGGCGGAGACGGTGGTGGTGGAGCGGGGAGCGGCGCCGGCCAGGAGAAGTGCTGTATGGTGGGGCCCAAAAGGTCTGGTGTGGTGTGGTGTGGTGTGGATGTGGTGTGGATCACAAAGGTGTTGGGTGTCACGAGAAACGCAGTCAAGGAAGTGGCAGGGTCCAGAAAGATCCTGCATCACAAGGTCCAGAAAGATGTTGTATGGCAAGGTCCACAAAAGTGTTGTGTGACAGGGTTTAGACAGTATGACAAGGTTCAGAAAAGTGTTGTGTGGTGGGGTCCAAAGAGGTATTGTATGACAAGGTCCACGACTGTGTTGTCTGGTATGCCTCACAACAAAGGTGTTTCGGTATTGTATGACAGGAAGTAAGGAACCAGAGAGACGACAGGGCCTAGAAAAGTGCTGTATAACAAGGTCCAGAGAAGCGCAATGTTGCAGGGTCCAGAAAGGTGCTGTATGACAGCGTCCAGAAAGTTGTTGCGTGGCAGAGTCTAGAACAGGGGCCCGGGAACGATTTTGAAGTTGAGGGGAGGAGGGGGGGGGGTGGATGGGGGCAAAACCAATATTGAGCAGCCACCCCATTTGTGTTCGCGGATTGTTAACTTTTCGTTGCAGCTGGATTCTACATGGTCTTTTATAATCAATGTTAATTTTCAAAACGCTTAAAAGTTAGAAGAAATATGTTTTTCCACTTGAAAATCATATAATGCGATGATTGTAAAACAATGGGATTTCAACTAGTTATCTACACTGGTGCCGTTTCTGCGGATATGTTTTAAAAATAACATTAATTATGAAAGACCGTGTGACATCCTGCTCGCGCTGATTGGTATCGAGGAAGCGGCCAAAATACAGAGTTCTCTAATCTTAAAATAGGGGCTACAATGTAAGCACATATGATTTCCTTTGTGCCTATTCCTACCATCATCCAATGCAACTGTTGCAATGCTGACACAATACACATTTAACATGAGACACATTTTCGGAAGCAAATGACAGCGCTCCCAAGCTAACAAAATCCCTCTAAATTTGCCTTCCGAAAATTAACAAAATATTTGTTATGGGTAGGTACTCAGCTCACTCCCATCATCCCATCATCCCATCATCCCATCATCCCATCATCCCATCATCCCATCATCCCATCATCCCATCATCCCATCATCCCATCATCCCATCATCCCATCATCCCATCATTCCATCATCCCATCATCCTATCATCCCATCATCCCATCATCCCATCATCCCATCATCCCACCAGCCGTGGAGCCACGGACTGCGCCCTGCGCTTTTAGATACGTCAGGACCAGGGACTTATCCATAAGGGAATAAGGGCATGGCTCCCAAAACTACTTAACCCTATTTGTAACAGGGGGGGGCGGATTCCGCCCCCCCCCCCCCCCTCATGTTTTTCGCAAATATCTCCAGAACGGCTGGGAGCAGGCCCATGCAATTTTGGTACTTTTCATAGAATTGAATACCGCATTTGGAGTCAAAATTTTGAGTTCTTAACCTGAACAGAGGCGGTTCCAGGGTACAGTTTTGTGTGGGTTCGGAGGCGATATTTGGCGATAATACGGAAATGCGATCTTCACGGTTTCTTCGTAACTGCCTCAAGCATGAAGGGGTTACATCGGTTCACGGTGATTGCAACAAGTGCAAATTAGTTGATGTCAATGAAATATCATTAAATTTCATGGCAGAGGCGGTTTCAGGGGCTTGAAAAGGGGGGGGGGGGGTTTCCAGGAAATATTCAATGCTTGGCGGGAAGCAAATAGAGCAATGTAAGGGGCATTTATAGTTATCAAGATGTGAAAGATAGCTTCTGCTTCCATTATTTGCATAATTTATTACATATAGAGTTTCAGAGGCGTGTTCAGGCACATGAAAAGGGGGGTGACTGGCTTGGTGATGACGATATGCCAGCGATAACGGCGCAATAGATGGTTAGCTTATAACTATATTTGCACATATGAGGCCAGGAAAGGGAATAAAGTCATTTTGTTGCAGAGGCGCGCTCAGGAATGAAAGAAAGGGGGTCATATTATTGCAAGGAAACTAAGAGGCATGGGCGTACAATGACATAACATACTGTAGTTTTCGGATGAAACACGCACCACAGGCTACTCTACGAACGATTATAAGATAATAGGCGAGTCCAGGTAGGGTAAAAGGGGGTAAGCAATGTTAATTGAAGTTGTAAGTGAAATAGTCACTGTTGACTAGTTAGTATCATAATAGCGGATAATATACTTATCAAAAGGTATTGAGCCGCCCCAGTTTGGATCCTAGATACGCCTATTATGAAGTACAACATGCAAAAAGGAACTATCTACGATCAGTAACATATTTATAGTGCTGGGTAGCAACTTGTCTGCGGTTAATATTTTTTCCAATTTTACCCCCCTTTTTCACTAACCTGGTACCGCCTATGGCAAAAAATATGATTTTTAACTGTTTTGCCTAATCTCACAATCACATACCATTTCATTTCTTTTTTAAAAAAACACATAAAAGAATGGTTTTATCACGCATTTACTTCACCCCCATATTGAGTGACCTGCACACGCCTATGATTTTTGAATTTTCAAACGCCACTGTCATATATAAATTTTCAATTCAATCTCTATCGATTCGGATTAATTGTGTTAAAATCGGTCGATAAACATGAAAGCTATGTTGGATCAAAAATACCACTAAAATTTGTGGTTTTTGCCCCCTTGTTGCCCCCCTATCAAAAAATTTAGATTTGTATTATTATTTAGAAATGTAGAACGTGTTGAGGGGAACCAAACGCCGTTTCATTTTTGAAAATAGGACGGGTAGATCTCGAGATCTCCGGGGGGGCGGAATCCGCCCCCCCCCCCCTGTTACAAATAGGGGTAGCCAGGAGCCTGTTACAAATAGGGTTAAATCGACCGAAAATCAACACATTTCTTTATTTTAAAGACAATCTAAGTATATTTAACCATTTGTTTTATATAATCAGTTATGAATGCACGCTCTGGCGAAACCCCGATTAATGATTATCGCAAGTTTAGTACGAAAGCGGAGGAGTGCCCATGGTCGCGAAGCCCCGATAAGAGGTAATCGCCCCTCTGTCCCCTTTTTCCCGTACCTATAAATGGTTCTCAAAACGCCTGAAGTCTGTCGAAAATTGGCACATTTTCCCATTGAAAAGGAATTCTAACCAACTTTAATTCAGGGAAGTTTGTTTTAAATCAGCTCATCAGCAGCGAAATCTGACAAGCTTTGATGATATGAAAGTGATAGTGATGATAGTGTGATACTTTTGGGGATCTTGCCTAAAGAAAGAGAGTCATTCCAGCTGTCAATCCAAGCAGTTGGATGTTTTTTCAACTATGAAACCCACATTTTGCCCCAACAACTTTTTGTAAATTGACGGGAAGACATAATGTGTAGTTATAATTTTAATGATGTAAAAATATTGACTTACTCCATAAGAGTTAGGTCTGTGGAGTAAGTCCAGATTAATAAGGCGTTATGAAAAATTAAGGATGACACGAGAAGAGATGTGGGAGTGTATAATTTTGTGAAGAAACCCTTATATTTTCGGTGTCTTATATGTCGATATAGCCTTCTTTTACGCAACGTGTTAACACGCGCCCTGGAGGGCCTGCCTCTGATAATTACACGCCCTGGAGGGGGGGCGGATTTCGCCCCCCCCCCCCCCTATGATCTCGAAAACCACGCAACGTAGCGACAAGCGGGAAACGACGTTAGATAGCTCGAGACAAGCTCTTTCGAAAGAATTTCGTTATTTTTTTTTTCAGGTCAATATTCAGGTCACCAGAGGTCATCAAGGGTCAGATTTTCAAGTTTCAAGACTTCGGTTCGAACACTCCCAAATATCTCGGGAACTATGATAGATAGCAAACGGAAAAAAGCAAATGAAAGTCATTGGAAAATGCAATCGACATTGGTGTCCACAGATTTGAGCTCAGGTCAATAGTTTAGGCTCCAGAGGTCATCGAATGTCAAAAAGGTGATTTTGTTTTCAAAACTGTTTTCCCCAAATAACCTTTAACCTAATAAAGATAAAGCAATAATGTTTACGCCATCGCGTGTGTCTTGTCAAGGCGCTTCGAATCATATGCATGGTGATCGGGTTAGGTTAACTGAGAAATTTGACCTCAGGTCAAGGTCAAGTGGTGACCCAAGTTGGTCATGTTGCATATTGGGCGACGTGTCTCGCCGAGACAAACATATTGGTACCGTTTTCTCTTCTCTATCTTCATTATGTCGATAGTTATTGATAAAACCGTGTTGGCGGTCACAAAATTGACCTGACCTTAGGTCACCGATATTAGAAATCCGAAATAAACAAATTGTTGGTATCTATGACCTTATGAATTCCTGCAAGATTGAAACCGATCGGCGTAAAACTATGGCTGTGGTACTACTGCAAACGTTTTGGAGTTGAGGTCATCACGTGACCTGGTCTGGTGACCTGACCTGAGATGACCTGAGACCAAGAATTTTACATAATGCGGGAAGTTCATTTCTTAACAGGTATACAAAAAACGGCGGCGCTGCGCGCCGCCGTTTTTGCGCTATCCTCGAAAAACCGGAGGGGTGGGCGGATTTCGCCCCCCCCCCCCCAGAGCGCGTGTTAACATCAGCCTCGCCAAAGTTGGGGGGGGGGGCGCCTCCCCTGGTTCCGAAGTTGGGGGGAGCAAGCGCCCCCTCTGCCCCCATCCCCCTGTTCCCCGGCCTATGGTACATACAGATGTATGGCGGTGTTCCGGTATGTTGTCTTGTGGCGGCAGTAGTGTTGTTTATGTATGACACTATGCCCAATTTATGTTTTGGGTTATTCATTTTAAATACCAACAAATTCAAAACCATAGTTACGACTGAAAATTTCACCAGACGAAGAAACTACATCGACTTTGCCCCATGGCGACATCGATTGCGAAGCCGGCATATTCAGAAGTCGCCTGACGCTCCAGTCGGCGCGGTCTTCCGCGCGCATTACAGTGTAATTTGCGGCTTGGCGTCTCAGTTCACAGGGCGTGCGCGAGCCGGGCACCGCTTCAGTAATGGCCAGCTTCATTTCCTGGGTAATGCCACTCGGACGCCCGTTTCCCCGGCATCCATCTTCCTTTTGACACTCGATCGTTGTCAGCTTATTAAGGCCTCACTCGGTTGATGGATCGGTACGCCACCACCGGCCAGTTTCTCTGTTGTCATTGATTTTGTCACTGTAGTAATGAATTGCTTTTTAATTTTGGCTCGCGATTCGACGACGGTCGGCTTGGCTTGGCTTTGGTCGCGGCGGTTCGGCGCACCCAAAGCCGTAGTGCGGTGAATCGTGGCTGGATTGTGGTGCCGTTCTTCGGTTCAGTGAGATATTTAGCTGGCGGGTGTAATTGTAGGCAGGGGTGTTTCCTGTGGCCGGTGTCGCCGGCGGGTCCTGCTGGGACGCGGCCGACGGCAGCCGACGTTCCTGGGTCGTCCTGTATCAGGACACTGACAACGCAGCTCCAATGATACGTCTCACTTCCACCAGCGGCGATCACATACCGAAACGGGGCGACCATTATGTTACTGAGCCGAAATCCAGGTCCAGTGTCGGACGAGCGTGATAGGAAACTCCACCTTTGTTCGGTATCCGATTGCATGCCTCCGCGATACCACTGGCTCTATTGAGTGGACGTGCGCCACCGTATTTTATATCTCGGTAACTACTGGATTTCAATATAAACTCAATAACCACACAAACAACAAACAACAAACAACAATGATCAATAGCATGACATTATTTATTTTGTTATGTAAACATGGCCGCAATACATAGCAATGGCCGCAATTAAAGAATCGGGCTTTCGTTATTACAACATCCACAATCTTGTAGATGTTGTAATAAAGAAAGCTCGATTCTTTAATTGCGGCCATTGTTTACATACAAAAAAAATATCATGTTATTGATCATCCCAGTCTATATTCACTTCATCATTATTACAAACATAGCCATCTCATATATACAAACTACTGGACTTATCAACATGAAAATAGGCATGCATCATAAGGAACGACTGCTAGAAGTTTTCACCTGGCGGAACTCAAGTCACTATGCGCCTGTGCACGTGCAAATTCCGATATCATATCTCCGAAACTACTGAGTCTTTTGAGTTAATTTGTCTGCATACAGACTAGGATATGATTACCAGCTGCTTCGCACGTGTCATGGCGTACGATAATATGCACGTGCGCACGTGTGTCACCGTATTTCAGATCTCGGAAACTATACGACCTATCTAGATGCAAATTTCCATGCAAGGAACGCCTCTAGTAGTTTTGCATGTAGCAGAACTCAAGTCACTTTGCACGTGCGCGCGTGCTGACTACCATTTCGTATCTGAGACTCCGAAGTTATGCGAATGCGCACCCTCAACTATCGCACATAAAGGCGTTTTACTGACATTATATTGGATGTTTTCATATATTTTCCGTAAGATATATGGGAATATTGAGTTATATTGAATAGTCAGCTTAACTAATTGTTAAATAATGGAGACCTGGTCTGAGTAAAATATGAAGCAATGCCCATTACTTGCGTTAGAGTAACTAACTAACATCAGACTAGTAACTAAGTAGTAACTAACATCAGAACACACATGCAGCGGACCTGTCTTTGAGTCTGTCCCTGTCTTAAAGACAGGTCCGGGACTGTCCCACCTTTTTGAAAGTTGTCGAATCACACTTAATTGTATGTTTACATGTCAGGCGAGGTCAGCTGAACATGTTCGTGAACTTTTTTTCCGAGAAAAAAAATTGTTTATCTCGGAAGATATTCAACTTTTAGTTTTAAGCAGAAAGTTGGGTTGGTGACGTCATATAATTTTTATTTTTATTTTATATAACAGGGAAATCATTTGTGCTGCCAAACGTATGACACATTTTTGGTCGACATCTATTGCGCAGAAAAAGCGAACCACCTGGTGTCTAGATTGTCTAGCACTATCAGCTGGAGTTGTTGCAGCAGTTGGCCGCCAGGGACCGCTAGTGAGCCAGGGTGTTATAACGTCGCAAGCAAATGTTACCACTTAATATTCATTTACTTATTTATTTATAAATTAATAAGTATTTAGCGTTAAATATTTAACTGGTATCATTTGCTTGCGACGTCATAACACCCTGGCTCACTAGCGGTCCCTGGCGGTCAACTGCTGCATCAACTCCAGCTAATAGTGCTAGCCTCTAACTGCGAACCACCCGGGATCGAGAAATGAAAGACGAAAATATTGCAAGGCTGATCTTAAAACAAGTCGACTATCATTACCAGTTGGGTAAAGAGAGACGGCGCTGTTGGTTTAGAGGACCTATTCAAATACACATGGGCCTTATTTTGTACAGATGTCAAAATAAAACTCGAATATCTTTTGCATTAGTTCATTGTGGATATTTTAACTGCTACCATACTTAATTTCAATGCCAAGCCATCAAAATGGCTATCTCAACTCAAATATAATGTTAAGGTGGGATAGTTCCTTTAAGGATAGGCGGGTAAATATTGTAGAGTTGCATTAGTTGACATTACCATTTGAGGTGCATTACGTAGGGTACAATTTACCTCCTTTGAACCTAGTCCATGCACTTAACTTTGCTACGCTCATTTCATCTGGATATTTATCAATAATAACAATATTGAATGAAAAACATCGGTTCTATAAACAAGACAATTACTTTAATCGAAAACCGGTATTCCCAGTATTTCCTCTAATATGAGAGCTGGGGGTGCGCGGTGGCCAGCGCCGCCGCTCGCCCGTTTGAACTCGGTGGTGGCGACCCCCAGTGAAACAGATCCTCTTTTGTGAGCCGCCGCCGTCGCCTATCGACCCCAATCAAATAATCAACGGATTACATTTCAAAGCGGCAAATACGGCGCGCGCCACGGCGAGATACCACCCGGACTTCGGCACGTGCCCGGCCGCGCGTTTTCATTCCTAATTTCCCACGCACGTGCCGAATAGAAGCATGACATATTGGGTTAGAAAGGAGGACGCCACATTAAAAGCAGGTTATCTTTTCGGCGCCCCCGCTGCTATTGAAGCGGGGTGAAAAGCCCCCACTGAGGGAGAGGCTTTGGACGTCGCGATAGGGGGACTTAGCGTCTATTTGCATGTCCTAGAAAGGTGCACTGCGGGCTTTGAACGGTTATCTTTGGGGAGACAAAGGACAGAGCGATGTCCGGACTAGTTTGAAGCCCGCCACATCGCCGCCGTGGTGTCCAGGATCGCGGGAGCACATGCATTGCGTTAGTGTGGACTGTGGATGCCTGTGACACGTTAGTGTGGACTGTGGATGCCTGTGATGCGTTAGTGTGGACTGTGGATGCCTGTGAGACGTTAGTGTGGACTGTGGATGCCTGTGATACGTTAGTGTGGACTGTGTATGCCTGTGAGACGTTAGTGTGGACTGTGGATGCCTGTGATACGTTAGTGTGGACTGTGGATGCCTGTGATACGTTAGTGTGGACTGTGGATGCCTGTGATACGTTAGTGTGGACTGTGGATGCCTGTGATACGTTAGTGTGGACTGTGGATGCCTGTGATGCGTCAGTGTGGACTGTGGATGCCTGTGATACGTTAGTGTGTTGTGTCTACGGTATGATATGGATTTGTAGTGTTACGAGAAATGAAGAACAAGGCGTCTCCCATTTACATTATATGGGCAGGATGGATTTGTTTTGTACACACGCGTATAGCTTTCCTTATTGATGTATGATCTCAAGTGTGAGGAAACTGAACTTTTGTCTGAGTAAATCGCGTACCGCACTAGCTTTGGTTGTTGTTGTAGTTGTTTTTTATTTGTAATCAAGTAGAGAAACAACGTAAAGAAATGAAATAATAGGATCGGTGCGAAAGTCCAAAGGACAATTGGTATCGTATTGTAATATCTATTGGTGTATTGGTGCATTGGTGTATTAATGTATTGGTATTGTAACCATCTTCATACATCCTCCTAATCTGGCAAAGCAACCCTGGCGACTGCTTTGCATTTAGCATCGACCACGAGGTAGTGTCATGCACGTACGAATCTGATATGTTGAGAGTAATTAGGCATGTTCCGAATCTGTTACAAGTGGATTGCCCTACAATGGTCTGGGTTGCATTATATACTGAAGAAAAACTACGTAAACTACGTAAAAACTACGATAGCTTGGTGCATGTGTTTTTGTTCGATCCGCGCATCTCACATTTGTAAAAGATGCTATTTGTATGAACTATCCGTATATTAAGAACTATAAACAGGGTGTAATACCACTTAATGTTACAGTTCCTTAGGGGCAACTGACCAGAAACCGATACAATGAGACAAACAAACGTCAAAACAAGAACTCTTTCTGTTCTCACCAGCCGGCATCACGTGCTCATCAGCTTTATCAGACAGCCGCAGACTCGCAACTCAGATGTCTTATCACGATTATATTACCTAAAGTCTATATTCACAACATGGATTGAGTAGGAACCCTTCGCTAAAAACAGAGTACGAAATGGCTTGGATTAATCCCATGGATTAGTGGACCAATCCAATCCATTGGATTTGGATCTGATTAGATCAGAAAATTTGGCTTGGAATGGATTCGAATTTGACTGGAATCATTACCGAGCGGACACGATATTTTTCGTCAACTAGGGGGGGGGAGGGGGGGGGGGGAATCTACGTATGAGCGGCCCGACCGTAGCCACGGTTTTCAAAGGCCTATTTCTTCGCAACTACCCGGCTGATGTAAATGCACATTTGCACACAAAATGATCATGTCGTAAACAAATATTGTATTAAATTTCTGACCTGGGTTGCCGGGTTATGGAGCAGCGCGATCCGACCTCGACCTGCCGGCCCGGACTGGCCCGGGCTTACCTCTGCCGGCGCGGGCTGACCCGGGCTTACCTCTGCCGGCCCGGACTGACCCGGGCTTACCTCTGCCGGCCCGGACTGGCCCGGGCTTACCTCTGCCGGCCCGGACTGATCTGAGCTTACCTCTGCCGGCCCGGACTGGCCCGGGCTTACCTCTGCCGGCCCGGACTGGCCCGGGCTTACCTCTGCCGGCCCGGACTGGCCCGGGCTTACCTCTGCCGGCCCGGACTGATCTGGGCTTACCTCTGCCGGCCCGGACTGATCTGGGCTTACCTCTGCCGGCCCGGACTGGCCCGGGCTTACCTCTGCCGGCCCGGACTGGCCCGGGCTTACCTCTGCAGGCCCGGACTGGCCCGGGCTTACCTCTGCCGGCCCGGACTGATCTGAGCTTACCTCTGCCGGCGCGGGCTGACCCGGGCTTACCTCTGCCGGCCCGGACTGACCCGGGCTTACCTCTGCCGGCCCGGACTGGCCCGGGCTTACCTCTGCCGGCCCGGACTGATCTGGGCTTACCTCTGCCGGCCCGGACTGATCTGGGCTTACCTCTGCCGGCCCGGACTGGCCCGGGCTTACCTCTGCCGGCCCGGACTGGCCCGGGCTTACCTCTGCAGGCCCGGACTGGCCCGGGCTTACCTCTGCCGGCGCAGGCTGACCCGGGCTTACCTCTGCCGGCCCGGACTGACCCGGGCTTACCTCTGCCGGCCCGGACTGGCCCGGGCTTACCTCTGCCGGCCCGGACTGATCTGGGCTTACCTCTGCCGGCCCGGGCTGACCCGGGCTTACCTCTTCCGGCGCGGACTGGCCCGGGCTTACCTCTGCCGGCGCGGACTGATCTGGGCTTACCTCTGCCGGCCCGGACTGGCCCGGGCTTACCTCTGCCGGCCCGGACTGGCCCGGGCTTACCTCTGCCGGCCCGCCTGGCCCGGGCTTACCTCTGCCGGCGCGGACTGGCCCGGGCTTACCTCTGCAGGCGCGGGCTGACCCGGGCTTACCTCTGCCGGCCCGGACTGACCCGGGCTTACCTCTGCCGGCCCGGACTGGCCCGGGCTTACCTCTGCCGGCCCGGACTGATCTGGGCTTACCTCTGCCGGCCCGGACTGGCCCGGGCTTACCTCTGCCGGCCCGGACTGGCCCGGGCTTACCTCTGCCGGCGCGGACTGGCCCGGGCTTACCTCTGCCGGCCCAGACTGATCTGGGCTTACCTCTGCCGGCCCGGACTGGCCCGGGCTTACCTCTGCCGGCGCGGACTGGCCCGGGCTTACCTCTGCCGGCGCGGACTGATCTGGGCTTACCTCTGCCGGCCCGGACTGGCCCGGGCTTACCTCTGCCGGCCCGGACTGGCCCGGGCTTACCTCTGCCGGCGCGGACTGGCCCGGGCTTACCTCTGCCGGCCCGGACTGATCTGGGCTTACCTCTGCCGGCCCGGACTGGCCCGGGCTTACCTCTTCCGGCGCGGACTGGCCCGGGCTTACCTCTGCCGGCGCGGACTGATCTGGGCTTACCTCTGCCGGCCCGGACTGGCCCGGGCTTACCTCTGCCGGCCCGGACTGGCCCGGGCTTACCTCTGCCGGCCCGGACTGGCCCGGGCTTACCTCTGCCGGCCCGGACTGGCCCGGGCTTACCTCTGCCGGCGCGGACTGGCCCGGGCTTACCTCTGCCGGCCCGGACTGATCTGGGCTTACCTCTGCCGGCCCGGACTGGCCCGGGCTTACCTCTGCCGGCGCGGACTGACCCGCCCGGTCACGTGACCACCTGCGGCTGGCGAAGGACGGCGTCCGGGGTCTCCGTCCCTGGCATTTCCTGTTTAACTCAAAGTAAAGCTTTGAGTTAAACATAAAGTGTTCATGCACATTGGGAAAGAACGCTTAACCCTCGCCCTACGGGAACTTTTTCACCTTCGCCCTACGGGGGGGCTGACAGCCCCCCCCCCTGTTGACTTCCGAACCAAGCAACATATAGCAATTCGGTAAGAACAAGCATGTTGCCTGTCATGAGAAAAATCTAACAGTATGCGAGTTATAGGTTTCAGGTCAACGGGTGACCTTCCAGGTCAAGTGAATGACCTCGGATTTACCACGTACAGAACAGAGATTGTGCTCGTCAGAAAACCAAAAAAATTGCAATTGATAAATGGAAATAAAAAGGCATGTTCCTAGACCAGTTTTGTCTCAGAAATATAGAAAAGGTAATTATTTGTTCGTATCTTGTCAACAAAAAGTCAAAAAAGTTATTTTAACAAAATGACGTCATGAGTTTCTTACACTTGAGAGCCATCACTCAGTCAAAATAGAGATATTGCTTTGAAATTTGGTTTGAGTATTTCCATACTCAGTTCTCTCACATATATGCCGGTTTTTCTAACATCTTTGACAGTTTTGATTTTGTGGTGATTTAAAAACAAAATTAGGGGTCAAAATCCCAACATTTTGGAAATCCGAGATCGCTATTTTAAAGATAATGACATTGTGTATCCTTGGCAAATTGTGTTTGTAATTTGCTTTAAAACTCTGTATTCTACGATTTTTCAAACATTTATCGTTTTTCCACCAACATGACGTCGTCAAAACATGATTTTTTCCCAAAAATCTTGACCAATTTCAATTAAATGTTTACAGCATACGTATGATTGTTGTAAACTCTGCTACTGAAAATAGCAGCAAGATGCGCCACATGTGTCAAAAGGTATTCAAGAAAAACATCAGGGGGGGGGGGGGCTGTCAGAATGAGGACGTTTTGCTGGTTCTTATATGTTGCCTATACAACAACCAATCGATCTAAGAGGTTGATGATAGTCAGAGGTTGATGATAGTCGATTACTTTGCTACGAGTATATTGATTACATGACAACTTATTCAAAGAACTGTTATTTAAATAATAAATTCACAATTGTATCTAACCCATAAAGGGACTGGATTGGATCGGGTCAGCTTTGCAGACACCTTATGGAATTGTATTGGATCTGGATAAAGACTTGATAGATTCGGATTTGATTGGATCCTGATCGAGCAATCCATTTCATACTCTGCTAAAAATGCATCGTAGAAACGTTGGCTCTTTAGACGCGCTAAACATGTGTCAATGCCACACGACATGCATTTAAACATGTGTCAATGTCACACGACATGCATTTAAACATGCATATAAAAATGCATTTAAACATGCATTTAAACATGTATTTAAACTTGCATTTAAACATGCATTTAAATAGGCATTTAAACAGGCATTTAAACATGCATTTAAGCATGCATTTGAACATGTATTTAAACATGCATTTAAACATGCATTTAAACATACATTTAACCATGCATTTAAACAGGCATTTAAACATGCATTTACGCATGCATTTGAACATGTATTTAAACATGCATTTAAACATGCATTTAAACATACATTTAACCATGCATTTAACATGCATTTAACCACACGACAATGCAACTAAAACCATACAAGGTCGATTTCGGTGACACCAGTTTGGCTGCTGTCGCCTGCTCTCCATATGGCAGCACTGCTCTCTCATCAGGCTGCCAGATGTCGGCCGCGGCGCGACAGACTGGGTGCAGTAAATCGGGGCCCGCCATTGATGCGAGGCGACGTCTCGGGGGAGCGTTCTGCGAGCAAAGCCGGCCGCTGAGCGCCGGTTTCGTCCCCCTAAACCCCGGGCTGCGGTCAAATGCGGGGACTGACGCCACCGCCGCCAATCAAGACCAACTGTGATTCTATTCAGCCGGCTAAAATGGGCTTGTGGTAGGGGTGTGATGGGTGACAGCAGGGGGTTATGAATGGACGATTGTGACTGGAGTGAGCACAATGGGGTCTTGTCTGCCGGAAGATGTTAACTGGTTACATACCTACACACCGCACAAGCACAGTGGACGACATCTCATCAGGCATTGTGTTGGTGGTGCAGACAATCTATCATGGCGTTGACGGACAAGAACGTATAACACCATGCGTTAATTAGGGTCCTTCAAATGTGCAAGTAAAAAGCAGGTGCAGGATCTGATTATGTATCCTTGTGTCCAACCGAATTTCCTGGGATGATGAATATTATAATAAGAATCACACATCATTTTTCATGTTCAGCAAAGACAAAACATACTAAATACCATACAAATACAAAATACCACAAAACACCATATAATACCATAACATACCATACCATAAAATACTAAATACTAAATATGTGCTAGCCTGGAGATTGGAGAATGGAGAGTGAATAGTTCCTTCATAATAACTGCTAATACAGATGTCTGATTGGTTTACATGGAACGATTATTCGTACTTCGATATTTATTTGCAAAGAATGAAGTAACATTTGTGCGATTGACAGAGATATCTATATTACTATTTGATAAGCGTCTGTCTGTTTGTCTATCTGTCTGTCTCTCCGGCACCGCTCAGTTTATTCAGTTTAAAAGTTCCAGTTAATTCACGTGCTGAATTGGTGGGGATACCTCCATCCCGGAGATGCCAGCTAGCTATGCATAGGACATATGTGGGAGATGGGATAAGTCACCGACGCACCGGAGTTGGTGGGGCGGTGATCCCTTGACGGGTAATAGGTATTATGTCCTATGCAGTTCCAGTTCCAGTCCAGTTAATTAACCTGCTAAATTGGTGCGGATGCCTCCATCCCGGAGATGCCATCTAATCGTCCAGCGGAGCGGATGGGTTAGCACTAGTTTACTTCTATCCTCAAACATCTCTTAAACACTCAGTGTATGCGTGCCTATTTAGGCTTTAATATCAATCCTAGCAAAGGGCCTATTTAGGCTCTAATATCATTCCTATCGAAGGACATATTTAGGCTCTAATATCAATCTTATCCAAGGGCAACAATGTCGGCCAGTAACAGGAAAACAAACACGCTTTTTACTTCTTACAGTGCCGAAATACTTCGTCGTTCCAGTTTGTATTGCACGACAACTATCACCACAATTACACCACAACCACGCCTCGATCACCACCTCAACACATCACTCACCGCCACAACCACACCACAATCACCACACGCCACAATCACCACAGAGCCCCCCGCCCCCTAAATCATCATCCCCCGGTGGCCTATTCAGTTTGGCGCACTACTGACTGTAATAGAAATGATGGAGTAAAAACAGAATAGGAATGAAGTGCTGCTCCCGCGGGTGTCGTCCTGACTCCGACGCGAGATTGCCCGGCTCGCTCTGATAATGACACTGTCGCCCGGGGAGGGGGGGGGGGGGAGAAGAGGGGGCAGGGAGGGGCTCCGCCGCCGTCGCGTTGGTCGGTGGTGTCTGACAGACGGACCGTGGTTTGAAGGGAGGGAAGGGGAGGAGTGGTGTCTGACAGACCTATTGTACCTATTGAGGAGTGGTGTCTGACGTGGTTTGAGGGAAGGGAAGGGGAGGAGTGGTGTCTGACCGTGGTTTGAGGGAGGGAAGGGGAGGAGTGGTGTCTGACAGACGGGACCGTGGTTTGAGGGGAGGGGGGGAGGAGTGGGTTCTCATTAGTGTGGCGTCAATTCATGGTTGTTGCGGGATCAAGTTTATTTTGCTTCTCCATAGATTGTCAGGTCCTGGAAGAGCAGAAAAAACAATAGGAAATAACTTGGGATAGAGAGAAGCTTATCTTACCTCACAAGTGTTTTATATTTGCGTTTAAGTTAGTGTTGTCTTTTTTTTAGCTGTTTAACACAACTAAGTACCAAAGAGTATAGATGAAAAAGACAAGGACATTCTTCCCGTAATGCGATGCCAATTCCTGGCACTGATCAGTGATCGATTTTCTTTGCAGAGAAGGGTTGATAATACGTAAATACGACATATTTGAATGTGCTTTACCCACAAGCTGATCAAAAATAAAAATGACTAATTGGTATTTTACCACTACACTTATAATCAACCAGTAAAACGCCTTTTTGGGCGATGACCGAGCGGGCGCGCTCTGGTAAAGCTAAAACAGGTTTGAAATATGAAACGGTACGGCAGCACATGTGGTAGTAACATAGTAATTTAGTCCTTTTAGTCCTCTATATAAATTGCCAGGCCTCCATGCATGTCAACATAAGATTAAGTTTTCTTAAATTGTTCATGATCTCCTTTCTTGAATATGCCAAAAGGGAGTACGTCCAGAGCGCTGCATACTTCAGCGTAAAAACACGAATGCTTATATTAACCCGCGCCGTGCCGGGGGGGGGGGCGTTTAGACGCCCCCCCCCCTCCGTTTTTTGCCAATAGCTAAAAAACCGTTGAAGCCAGGTAGCTGAAATTTTCAGTACCTGTCCGATGAACATTTTTACAACTTTTGTTAAACCAAAAGTTTCAGGTCTTATCAGGTCAGGTCACCAGGTCAGGTCACGTGACCCAACCTCAGAAAAAGTTTGTGGTCGTGCCACGTCTACAGTTTCCGGGTGATCACTTTTAAACTTTTAGAGTTTGATAAGGATATCATTACCTACAATTTGCATATCTCGGATTTTTTTATTCGGTGACCTAAGGTCTGATCGATCACGTGACCTTCCCCATTATAAGTCAATGGGGAAATATTGAAATGCTTTGCTTTCCATGTAAACGCATCCAATCAAGGTTTTTTCTTCAAGATCATGTAGTAATAGACCATTCTTCATTACCCAGATACTATTTTGGTTTATTTGACCCCCCACAAGGTCATCCGAGGTCACATGAGGTCACATACACTTTTTTGCCAATAACTTTTGATCGAAGAGAGATAGAAACTTGAAGAAGGCACGAATGTGATTTTCTCGTCAAGACGCATCGACTCATATGCAACATGACCCACCGTGACCGACTTGGTCACCATGTGACCTTCACCTGAGGTCAAATTTTTTAATTGACTTTCCATGGTCAAAATGTATATTTTTGCGATGCGCCTTGCCGATGGAAACACGATGGAGCCACAATCAATGCTCTATCTTGAATAGCAAAAGAGTTATTCGCGAAAAACTTTTTCCAAGATAACAGCCATTTTGACCTTTGATGACCTCTGAAGTCTCAAGTATTGACCTGAACTCAAATCTGACGGTAAAACGTTACTGGAGCGTTTCAAGAGCTATCTATTGCTTTTTTCGGTTTCGTCCTAGCTATCATAGTTCCCGAGATATCGTGGGATTTCAGGATCAAGTTACCTAAAACGGGAAAATTTGACCTATGATGACCTCTGGTGACCTCAATAATAACCTGAGCGAAAAAATGACTGAAGTAGTTTCTAAATCATTTTTGACGAGCTTTCCAACGCTGTTTTTCGTTTTGCGCTACGTTGCCTAGGAGCAGAGTTAGAAGGGGGGGGGGGCGTCGAAACGCCCCCGGCACGGCGAAGGTGGCGCCGAGCACCGGCACGGCGCGGGTTAATAATGCTATTTTTAATCCAGAATTATTGTTGTTCATTTCGACGTTTGCTTGTGCCACGCGCTGTGGTACCACCCCTATCAGAACGCACCACACCCAAATCAAAATCGATTTGATGGTCCTATCCAATTGTGAAAACCCGATTTCAATCGGAGCAATGGTTGCAGAGTTATTAGCTTCCGAAAAGCGTCTGTATGGCCGGTTCGGGCCGGTTCGGGCCGGTTCGGGCCGGTTCGGGCCGGTTCGGGCCGGGTCGGGCCGGGTCGGGCCGGGTCGGGCCGGGTCGGTCCGGGTCAAATATCAATTTGTCTAGTAAGTTGACGAGAAACCTGACTGGCGCTTCGCACCCGCTCGGTAATAAATAGGAGTATAGTTCGATTTGATTTGATGACAAGAGAGAAGTATAGTTCGCATCACAAAGCAAACCATATGTCGAATAATCCTCTTATTATGTATAGTCTCGCCTCTGTTTATATATAGAAACAAATGTGTCCACATTTTATCATCCTCTCATTAGTCAGAAAATGTGGGAAATAAGACGAAGAAAAGAAACCAATATAGCTTTGTGGACGAGGGCGACAAAATTCACAGTTTGTGGCCGAGACGAAGTCGAAGCCTCAACCTGTGAATTTTGGAGCACGAGGTCTTAAAGTGATTTAGTGTGCAGATGCAGCACGCAATAGACAAAAATCAAGTCTATATAATCAAGTGATCTCAAGTCCAAAAACTCCAGGTCACGTGACATACTGACCATAACCTCCAGTTTGTGGACTCCCAACCACAAATAAATATGTTTTAAGCTTTTTCACAAAAGCACGTGAGTCAATGGTGAATAAGCTTCAGCTGTACACTAATGTATTTTTGTAAACAAGAAGAACGTTTTATTGACAATGTAACAATTGAGATCTTCAGCAAGAAAACAAGTTTATATCCGTTAATCTTCGCCCTACGGGGGGACCTGACAGCACCCCCTGAGTTTGTTCTTCAATAACTTTTTACACATGCGGCGCATCTAGCTGAAATTTGCAGTAGCTGAGTTTACAACCATTATACGTATGCTGTAAACAAATTATTTCAAATAGGTTAAGTATTTTGGGAGATAATCATGTTTTCGTGTCATCATGTTGGTGGAAAAACAATAAATATTGGACAAAATCGTAGAAAACAGAGTTTTGAAGCAAATTTCAAAGGTGAAAAAAGTTTACATAGGGCGAGGGTTAATAAAGATGACAAGGGAGACAGACAAAGGTGGGGGTGATCGTCACAGTAAAGCAATCTCGGGTACCCGCAGTTATAATACATGGAAATTGTAATAACCGCAGAAAATGAAAGTGAAACACAATCATACATCAGTGGAAAATATAGCAGAGGTGAATGCAGTCGTCCATATAAATACATTATGTGTCTGCATCAAAAGTTCTTGATCCCTGTGCATTACTCTGCTTTAAGACCCCGCTTTAAGACCCTGTGCACTGCCCTGCTTTCCCCTGCTAAAGCCCCCCCCCCCCCAGTGACTCGCGGGTTAAGAACTCTCCTATTTCATTTATTTCATTCCTATTAGATCAGATCAGACGAGAGGACATCTGAAAAGCTGGACGAAAACAAACTCATTGACCTGTATATTTGCTTCCAAACTGCGATTTTAAAAGACCCAAAGTCGATGAAACAACAATGTATGAACCAAAAATAGGGACTGCCGGTACGATTTCACATCTGACACAACTGACGTCGCAAACCAACACTCTTGCACGCTCCCCTAATGCTCTATTAAACAGTTAATCCATGCAGATTTATCCATTAAACACTCTTGCATCTATTTTCATTTGACTTCAACGTCCATCGTGCCGCGTCTGCCGCGCGTTGATCGCGCCGCGTCTGTACTTCCTACTTCGTCTATGCATGGTATTCCGCTTCAGTCGCGGCTCTAAGTGCCTGCCGGCGTGTTGTTGACGGGCTGGCGATTAATCCGGCGCTGCTCTGGCCAGCTGTGTTGTTGACGGCCGGGGATTTATCCGCCACTGCTATGGCCGCTTTCCGTGGTGCCGTCGGACCGTTCTCTGCACGGCGGACCGGCGGTACGGCAGGGTAGGAACTCAGTGGGGAGAGCGGCCAGACGCGGTCCGTACAGCCCATCCATCGTACACACGCCCCACCCGCGCCCGCGCGCCGCCCCGCCGCGCCGCCCAGCCGCGCGCCTCCTGCCGCGAGAAATTTCATCTTTTCTCGCCCCGACTGACGTTCCAATTTGTTAGTGGCCCATAATGTCTCAATTACAGCGCCTACATCGAGCACAATTTATTGTTCCCCCGCGTAGTCATCACCTGGCACCACACCTGGCCGTAGTGGCGACGCTCCGCTGCCGCGCGAGGCAGAGTGAGCCTTACTGTATGAGGCAGGTACCAGGCAGAGCGGCGGGGGGCCTTCGCCTCAAATTGCCGCGATGATTCGTTGATAAAGGAACCGACCAGTATTAAATTCGACCGCTGAGAAGTTATTCATCTTGGCTTGTTGGAATGCTTATTAATATTATCATATACAAGCAGGTAATAAAAATATA
>JAXIVJ010004604.1:0-17500 GCA_036785665.1 Chirona hameri
GATGGGAGATAGCTCAGTAGTGGACGGTGCTCATCGCAGTAACCCATGCTCACGAAATGTTCCGACTGAATGTATAATATTGAGAAAACAAAATGTAGCTTGAACTTTAAGAAGATTGAGCCATTGAAACCGTGTATAATTGTTGTATTTATTGCAAGTGAGTGGGGTGCGCATCACTTGCCATTGTGTGTACCGCCGCTGCTAAGGTAAGGTTATATGACGCTCCCAGTACATGGCGCATCACTTGACCTTGTGTGTACCGCCGCTGCTAAGGTAAGGTTATATGACGCTCCCCTGTACATGGCGCATCACTTGACATTGTGTGTACCGCGGCTGCTAAGGTAAGGTTATATGACGCTCCCCAGTACATGGCGCATCACTTGACATTGTGTGTACCGCGGCTGCTAAGGTAAGGTTATATGACGCTGCCCAGTACATGCCCATTGACCATGATATGAATATGAACAAGACGATGTAACCAGACATAACCCACATGTTGGATGCAATCAGAGGAAGTCAATGACTTCCTTCTTCACTTCCCCTTCCAGACGACTCGTCCGAACTCTGCTCCTGGGATTTGGAGGAGCTGCTACTTGACTGCGGCTCACCCCGGAGAGGTTTTATATTTAGATTCAGCCTGGCTCATGCACTGCACGTGCCACGTTTTCTGTATCGCGGCTCTGCTTTGCTAGATTTTGACCTTAGCGATTTGGCGTGCTGTATTAAGCCTTCTTGACTGCTGAATTTGAATGTCTGGCTGTTTCAGGATCTTGCACCGAACAAAATGTTTCCTATACATTGACATTTTCCAATATCTCATTTGCTTGGCGGAAAACTGATCACCAGTGATTCATGAGTGAAATCGACCTGGGAATGCGGGGTTCAGCAGTAGCTCTTTCCTGCAGTGGCAGTCGCCGGTTCGTTCCTTGTCAGTCGCAAGCCGTGCTGTCCGTCTGACTTGCCAGCCTGACAGACAGGGTGTCACGGCGTGTGATGTCACCACCGATCTCGTGATGGTGACGTCACCGCCAGAGTGTCAGCCTGACCTGCAGCGTGCCACGGTGTGTGACGTCACCCCTGGTCGTGAGGTGACGTCATCGCCTGGCTTCCGGTTCCGGGATTGGAGAATACGAGGCTGTCACACCCCGCGGGGCTGGGCAGCCGGGTGACGTCACCCTTGTAGCAGCGATGAGTAATGACGTCACCCGTTCGCCAGGGATGAGTCACCTGGCCCTCTGGCAGTGACAGCGGCACCTGTCTTGCATCGATGTCGTCATCAATGTACCTTGATCCGCATCGATGACGCCATCAAATCGCCTTGATTGATCTGTGCTTGAGTCGGCCGATTTGCTGTTGATAGGCGCCACGTTGTTTTGGTGGCGATACCTGCTATCGGTGGTGGGCGGCGGCATTTGCGCGGCTCGGCGCATTTGGACGGTGATAGAGAGCGGCCCGCGGCGGCCCGCGGCGGCCCGCGGCGGCGGCCTGTTCTCTGTAGTCTGGGGACGGAGCCGTACGCTGCCCCTCTGGTACGCTGTGCTGCCGAGTTGTCACGCCGTGTGGCCGCGCTGCTTCCAGAGCCGGCTGAGCGCTGACGTGCCCCGCTCTGCTGACCTCTGACGTGCCCCGCTCTGCTGACCTCTGACGTGCCCGCTCTGCTGACCTGAGGTCACGGCTGACGGCTGGCCTGGGGCCGCCGCAGGGACCGGCGCCATGTCCTTGGCCGTGACTCCAGCCCGGCCGACCCTCACGGCGGCCAGCCGCGCAGAAGTAACGTGACCATCTGCATGCCGGCCTTCCTAGTGGCTGATTTGATATCTCTGTTTGCTCTGTTGTGTGGTGTTAGTTTAGCTCTGTGTTTGTGGTGGTTAGTGGAGTGGTAGGTTTGCTGTGTGTCCTATATATACTGGATGCTGTTGTTTG
Organism: Chirona hameri; assembly: GCA_036785665.1. NCBI lineage: Eukaryota > Metazoa > Arthropoda > Thecostraca > Balanomorpha > Balanidae > Chirona > Chirona hameri. The sequence continues at coordinate 1,924 of JAXIVJ010004604.1, forward strand.
TTGGTAAACCTAGTTTTTAGAAGATGATATTGTCTTCTAACTAGGTCGGTTTCTCACCAGGTCGAAAGCAGAAAGGTGGGTTTCAGCGAGTTTGATGCTTTATTTCAAATTACGTTTTTTTTTTCTCTCGTTTTTGTATATACTGCCTGTGCGCGAAAGCTCTCAGCTTGTGTGATGCATGGAATGCTGTCAGTACGTACTGCATGAATCATGACCACTCGAAGTGTTGGCACGGGTTTAAAAATTTGTAGGAATTTGCTGCATGGTATCAAAGCAACTGTACTACTGTGAACGGCAGACCGCTTGGGATCCTAATTTTCGGCGATAACTTCGGAATGAATCAACTTGCATGAGCGAATTTCTCGCAATGGGCGTTTCAGGACCTGCGCTCATTTTTATCATAAAGGTTGGTTAGTCTCAAACGAAAATTTAGGGCACTTCCCATTCACTCGTAATGTTAAAGATAATGCGAGCTCGGATAGAGGCTAACGCCTGGTCGCTCTGTAGTCCCGCCCTCGACTCCGCCCACCACTCGCAACCGACCGGGCACTGATCGGGCAGCGCCGGGTCAAGGTCAGCCGGGGCGGAGCTAAGCTCTGACGTCAGAGCATAGCTCCACCTTTTCACGATAGCCTCTATCCACCAATTGAATTCCTTGCGCGAGTTTTAACATTACGAGTGAATGGAAAATGCCCCTAAATTTGTATTTAACATTAACCGATCTTAATAATACAAATCGGCGCAGGGTCTGAAATATCCATTGCGACAAATTCGTTCATGCCAGTTGGTTTCTTCAAAAGTTATCGCCGAAAATGAGTGTCCCAAGCGGTCTGCCGTTCACAGAGGTAGAACGGTAGAGTAGGCACTAGGTACGGTCTGCCGTTCACAGAGGTAGAACGGTTAGAGTAGGTACTCTGCATCCCAAGCGGTCTGCCGTTCACAGAGGTAGAAACGGTAGAGTAGTCTGCCGTTCACAGAGGTAGCACGGTAGAGTAGGTACTCTGCACTAGCGGAAATGTAGTAGAGTATCCGCACACATGCAGCTCCGTGTTCGGTATCTTCTGAAAATTAAGCACTTGTTTCCCTCCCCCCCCCCCCGTTGTTTACATGCCGTCATATATACCCATTGATTGGGGACATAATGTCTTGACCAGACACAAACAAATACCATAACTGTATGTCTGAGTCCAAACTCGTGTGTGTCTTTTGTTGAGGTTATGCAATTTAGCATTTTTTACCCTATGTGACCTGACGTTAACCTGACCTTGACATGAACTTCACTGAATGCCCCTGCAATATTGATCATTGCCTGACCTAGACCTTAACCTTTGACCTTAAAATCGGACTTTCGTTCATGCGACATCTATATTATTCATTTGAGAGATCTTTGGAGGACAATGGTCTCCCTGTGAGGCTATGAATAGAAATCTGACCCGTACCTACTCTTAACCCGCGCCGTGCCGGGGGGGGGGGTGTTTAGACCCCCCCCCCCCCCCCCCCTCAGGTTTTTCGAGGATAGCTAAAAAAACGGCGGCGCGCAGCGCCGCCGTTTTTTGACACAGCTGTTCGGGCATCAATTGCGCACATTATGTTTTTAAAAAATCGGGTCATCTCAGGTCAGGTCACCAGACCAGGTCACGTGACCCCACCTCCAAAAAAAATTGTGGTCGTACCACAGACACAGTTTTTAGATGATCGGTTTTATACTTACAGGATTTTATAAGGTCATATGTATCTACAATTTGTTTATCTTGATTTTTGTTATATCAGCGACCTAAGGTCGGGTCAATTTCGTGACCTCCCCATTATAAGTCAATGGGGAAATATTCAAATGCTTCCTATTCCAAAGATACGCAAGATATCAGTCTATTCCTTCTGGATCATGTTATTATAGGCCATTCTTGATGACCTAGGTGCCATTTTTGTTCACTGACCCCTACAGGGTCAGCCGAGGTCATCCGAGGTCACCAACAGTTGTATGTCAATAACTCTCGACATAATGACGATAGAGAAGTGAAACCGACACCAATGTGTTTGTCTCGTCGAGGTACATCTTCCCATATGCAACATGACCTACTTGGGTCACCACATGACCTTGACCTTAGGTCAAATTGTTAAGTTAACTTAACAAGGTCACCATATATATCATTCAAAGCGCCTTGACAAGATAAACACAATGGCGTAAAGAGTTTTCCGTTATCTTTATTAAGTAAAAAGTTAATAGCAAAAAACGATTTAGCAAAAAACTGATTTTTTTCTTTTTGACCTCTGGAGCCTCAAATATTGACCTGAGATCAAATCTGAGGACACCTTAGCGATTACAAATTTCACTGGCTGGCGTTTGCTTTTTTCCGTTTCTTTCTAACTATCATCGTTTCTGAGATATATGGGAATTTCTGGAGCAATGTCCTAAAACAGGAAAATTTGACCTTTGATGACCTCTGGTGACCTCAATATTGGCTTTAGGAAAAAATATCTTAGTACTTTCGAATGTGCTTCTCGAGAGATTTCGAACACGCTTTTCTGCGTCTTTCTAGCCCTTTTAGTTTTCGAGTTGGAGGGGGTCTAAACACACACACCCCCCCCCCCCCCCCGCCCCGGCACGGCGAAGTTGGCGCCGAGCACCGGCACGGCGTGGGTTAAACACTTATATATTTTGATTTTGACCTTTGCTCCGACATGTGACCTTCATTGTTAGATACGACTTGGATGTGTCTCGTTGGTAGCTTCTGATTAGCGCCCTTCTCGTCTCCATACGATCATTGGTTAGGAATATAGCCTGGCGGAGGCAATACATATTTGACCCCAGTCAGTGGCGTTCGACTGTGTTCCCAGTCAATGGCTGATTGACCGCGGTCCGCGGGGAACGGGGTCCTTAACGATGTTAAGTGTATGTAATTAGTGAAGCGCTGTGTCGTGGTGACTGGGGCACGCCGTAGTGCGGTGCCCACTGTATGTTTACATTATGGCATGCATCTCAGGGACGGATCGAGCGTCCTCAGTTAGTAGTGCGGGCTGCGCTGGCGGGGCAGACCAGGGAGAGCGGGCCGGTCAGAGCCGGGGCAGGGGCAGTGCTCCCCGCTCCCAGCTGGCCCGGGACGGCAGTGTGTGCAGTGTACCTCTCTCCCAGCTGACCCGGGACGGGGCTGACGTGTGCTGCACTGTGCCGCCGAGTTCTGCGTGCTGTGTAGCCGTCTGGTGGGGTCGCCGGACGCGTAAGCCGCCCCTGCTCGCCTCGTGACGGGGGTCGTATGCAGATGGGCGGCACGCGTCTCTGTGTGTACTGCTCTGTCGGCCAGACGCGGGACAGGACCCACATCAGTGGTGCGGTGTTTCGGAGCGGAGGGACCGCGGATCGGGACAGGACCCACGCCAGTGGTGCGGTGTTTCGGAGCGGAGGGGACCGCGGATCGGGACAGGACCCACACCAGTGGTGCGGTGTTTCGGAGCGGAGGGGGCCGCGGATCGGGACAGGACCCACACCAGTGGTGCGGTGTTTCGGAGCGGAGGGGACCGCGGATCGGGACAGGACCCCACACCAGTGGTGCGGTGTTTCGGAGCGGAGGGGACCGCGGATCGGGACAGGACCCACGCCAGTGGTGCGGTGTTTCGGAGCGGAGGGGACCGCGGATCGGGACAGGACCCACACCAGTGGTGCGGTGTTTCGGAGCGGAGGGGGCCGCGGATCGGGACAGGACCCACGCCAGTGGTGCGGTGTTTCGGAGCGGAGGGGACCGCGATCGGGACAGGACCCACGCCCAGTGGTGCGGTGTTTCGGAGCGGAGGGGGCCGCGGATCTCAGCAGCGGCCACTGCACTCACTACAGCCCATCCCGGCCCGGCTCACCGGCCACTTCAGTCTTCAGTGTATCTGCCGGGCAGCGGCTAAATGCCTCCAGCATTGTATCTCGGTCCGGCTCAGCGCTGATAGACGCGTATCTCGCAGATCACCGTCTACTGCAGACTCGTATCTGCCGGAGAGCGGTTGACTACAGTGCGTCTCGGCCAGTGGCGGCGTGCGCGCTGCACTGTGAACCGTGCAGTGTACGTGCAGTGGTGTGGGCGTAATTCCCGGCGTCGGTAACATGCCAGCGCGGCCACCAGCCACTGAGCGGTGACAGGGGTGTGGGGTGTGGTTCCCGGCGTCGGTGACTGCCAGCGCGGCCACCAGCCACTGAGCGCTGACAGTGGTGTGGGCGTAATTCCCGGCGTCGGTGACATGTCAGCGCGGCCCACCAGCCACTGAGCGGTGACAGTGGTGTGGGGTGTGGTTCCCGGCGTCGGTGACTGCCAGCGCGGCCACCAGCCACTGAGCGGTGACAGTGGTGGGGGGGTGTAATTCCCGGCGTCGGTGACATGTCAGCGCGGCCCACCAGCCACTGAGCGGTGACAGTGGTGGGGGGTGTGGTTCCCGGCGTCGGTGACATGTCAGCGCGGCCCACCAGCCACTGAGCGGTGACAGGGGTGTGGGGTGTGGTTCCCGGCGTCGGTGACTGCCAGCGCGGCCACCAGCCACTGAGCGCTGACAGTGGTGTGGGCGTAATTCCCGGCGTCGGTGACATGTCAGCGCGGCCCACCAGCCACTGAGCGGTGACAGGGGTGTGGGGTGTGGTTCCCGGCGTCGGTGACTGCCAGCGCGGCCCACCAGCCACTGAGCGGTGACAGTGGTGGGGGGTGTGGTTCCCGGCGTCGGTGACATGTCAGCGCGGCCCACCAGCCACTGAGCGGTGACAGTGGTGGGGGGTGTGGTTCCCGGCGTCGGTGACTGCCAGCGCGGCCACCAGCCACTGAGCGGTGACAGTGGTGGGGTGTGTGGTTCCCGGCGTCGGTGACATGTCAGCGCGGCCACCAGCCACTGAGCGGTGACAGTGGTGTGGGCGTAATTCCCGGCGTCGGTGACATGTCAGCGCGGCCACCAGCCACTGAGCGGTGACAGTGGTGGGGGGTGTGGTTCCCGGCGTCGGTGACATGCCAGCGCGGCCACCAGCCACTGAGCGGTGACAGTGGTGGGGGGTGTGGTTCCCGGCGTCGGTGACTGCCAGCGCGGCCCACCAGCCACTGAGCGGTGACAGTGGTGGGGGGTGTGGTTCCCGGCGTCGGTGACTGCCAGCGCGGCCCACCAGCCACTGAGCGGTGACAGTGGTGGGGGGGTGTGGTTCCCGGCGTCGGTGACATGTCAGCACGGCCACCAGCCACTGAGCGGTGACAGTGGTGGGGGGTGTGGTTCCCGGCGTCGGTGACTGCCAGCGCGGCCACCAGCCGCTGAGCGGTGACAGTGGTGTGGGCGTGGTTCCCGGCGTCGGTGACTGCCAGCGCGGCCACCAGCCACTGAGCGGTGACAGTGGTGGGGGGTGTAATTCCCGGCGTCGGTGACATGTCAGCGCGGCCCACCAGCCACTGAGCGGTGACAGTGGTGTGGGCGTGGGTGTGGTTCCCGGCGTCGGTGACTGCCAGCGCGGCCACCAGCCACTGAGCGGTGACAGTGGTGTGGGGTGTGGGTGTGGTTCCCGGCGTCGGTGACTGCCAGCGTGGCCCACCAGCCACTGAGCGGTGACAGTGGTGGGGGGGTGTGGTTCCCGGCGTCGGTGACTGCCAGCGCGGCCACCAGCCACTGAGCGGTGACAGTGGTGGGGGGTGTGGTTCCCGGCGTCGGTGACTGCCAGCGCGGCCACCAGCCACTGAGCGCTGAGCGGTGCGTGTTCCCGGCGAGATCAGTGCTGGAGACTGGAGAGTGTCGACAGGTAGGCGGCCTGGACACACGCGGCGCTGGAGGCAAAAGGACGCCCGGCGGGCTGAGTTGGCTGCGTACGGACTGCGTACGGACTGCGTACGGACTGCGTACGGACTGCGTACGGACTGCGTACTGACTGCGTACAGACTGCGTACAGACTGCGTACAGACTGCGTACAGACTGCGTACGGACCCCGTACAGACTGCGTACGGACCCCGTACAGACTGCGTATGGACTGCACTGAAACTAGGCTGGACTATCGCTGGACTATCGCTGGACTATCGCTGGACTATCGCTGGACTATCGCTGGACTATCGCTGGACTATCGCTGTGGTAGCTTCTGCTCAGCAATGTAAACAGAGAAAGCGGCGCAGTCGAGGGACAGAGGAGAGCGGCAAGCAGAGGTCACAGCGTGCATGACATCTCCGCTCTGTATACACATACACTGTCGGGCCGCCGTGTGTGTGTGTTTTGTCGGACTGGACACTCCTGTCAGCCAGCCGGATATGCCCTGGTGATGGTGATGGTGATGGTGAGGGTGAGGGTGAACGATGCAGTTACAAAGTTATAGAGTCGCGCCAAGTTCTGTTCCCGAGCATCATGACTATCACAAGAAGCACAAGTTATTGCATTTGCATTTTGAGAACTTCTACAACAGCTGGGAGCTCGGTAAGGCGAAGCACTTGTTGGAACTTCCAATGCCGCTGCAGCCACGACTCACGAGACCTTGAGTCTCGTATGTGATGGCCCCGTCAGACTGGGTGTATGTTGCCGTACGTTCAGAGAGGGGAGCGCCCTGTTTATGACTAACCTCTGCACCCATCCACGAGGTTATAGAGGCTATAGTTGTCCATTAGACCCACCGATGTTTTGCTCCATGCATGAATTTCATAAGCAATGCCTAGCTGAAAGGAATATAATGCCGATGTTTCTTTACAAGTGTTTGGATCTCTCGCTGTTGTAATTTGTCCTACCCCGTCTCGTCCCCCCCCCCCTTCCCCCGAAGTCGGTGTTCTTTACCCGCCCGTGGTACCGACATACCTGTTTGCGGACCAGTCGATCGTCATCTGAACTCTGAACGCAGCGCCGTACGCCGCTGAGAGCTGGGCTGGGAACGGGTCTAGCCGAGCAGGAAACTGTGCTGGCTGGCGGCACCAAACACACCGGCCGGTCTGCCGGTCAGGGGCGGCGGACGGCGGCACAAAGCACACCGGCCGATCAGGGGCGGCGGACGGCGGCACAAAACACACCGGCCGTCTGCCGCTCAGGGGCGGCGGACGGCGGCACAAAACACACCGGCCGTCTGCCGGTCAGGGGCGGCGGACGGCGGCACAAAACACACCGGCCGTCTGCCGCTCAGGGGCGGCGGACGGCGGCACAAAACACACCGGCCGTCTGCCGCTCAGGGGCGGCGGACGGCGGCACAAAACACACCGGCCGCTCAGGGGCGGCGGACGGCGGCACAAAACACACCGGCTGTCTGCCGCTCAGGGGCGGCGGGCGGCGGCACAAAACATACCGGGTATCTGCCGCTCAGGGGCGGCGGACGGCGGCACAAAACACACCGGCTGTCTGCCGCTCAGGGGCGGCGGACGGCGGCACAAAACACACCGGCCGTCTGCCGCTCAGGGGCGGCGCGTTGACAGGCCGAGGCGGGAGGCCGAGCCGCCGCCGCAGGCCCCGGCCCAGTTCTCGGAGGTCACACCTCTGCCTCCTGTGGTCGACTGCCGTGATTCCCCGTCCTTCTGCAGCGTCTTCACCGGCGTCATATTGAGTAGACTGTCCGGAGCAGCATGCCCGCTGCACGCCGGCTCACGGCGACGTGCAGGCTTTATGAGACAGGCCTCGGTTTACAGCCGTGAGACTGGCTGTGCGGCGCGGCGGTCGGGCGGTGGCGGTCGGCCTGATACCCGTCTGTTTGTATTGCGACCGTGTGCAGTGCGGTGTAGCAGCCCTGCCGTGGTGCAGTGTGGCAGCCTGCCGTGGTGCAGTGTGGCAGCCCTGCCGTGGTGCAGTGTGGCAGCCCTGCCGTGGTGCAGTGTGGCAGCCCTGCCGTGGTGCAGTGTGGCAGCCTGCCGTGGTGCAGTGTGGCAGCCCTGCCGTGGTGCAGTGTGGCAGCCCTGCCGTGGTGCAGTGTGGCAGCCTGCCGTGGTGCAGTGTGGCAGCCTGCCGTGGTGCAGTGTGGCAGCCCTGCCGTGGTGCGGTAGTACCCTGCGGAGTGCGGCGGACGGCTGAGTGACGGTCGCGGCACGCTGGTGATTGGTGCTCTGACCTGGTGACCGCCGGTGATTGCCACTCTGACCCGGCGGTGGTGCTGAGTGGAGGTCGGAGATGAGCTGGGCGGCGTGACCCGGAGCCCGGCTGATCGGCGTACCTACCTCGGTCGGCCCGCAGTGGGCGGTGTGTGCCGGCCTGCAGTGATCGCGGTGTGGGATGGGGCCGGTCGGCTGGGGTCAGGCCGCTCCTCCGGCCGCCGACAGCTCCAGCTCTGCCGCCGCCCGGGCCGGAGTGCTGTCGAGGCAGTCCGGTCGCACCCCGGCCTGCGTTTGTGACAGCGCCCTGTGACTGGGGTCACGTTCAGGCCGCTCTCTGGCCTGCGTTTGTGACATTGCGCCCTATGACTGGTCACGTTCAGGCCGCTCTCTGGCCTGTGTTTGTGACATTGCGCCCTGTGACTGGTCACTTTCAGGCCGCTCTCTGGCCTGTGTTTGTGACATTGCGCCCTGTGACTGGTCACTTTCAGGCCGCTCTCTAGCCTGTGTTTGTGACATTGCGCTGTCGCGTGAGCATGCCGCGGTGCCAGGACTGACGTCTGTGTATCGGTAACGAATCGGCGTCGAGCCGCCATCGCACCTGAGGCACCACAGCAGCTGCAGCTCCGATTAAAAGCTGCCGCAGCTCGGGTTGGGCGCCGCGGTGGCCCCACATTCGTGCCGGCTCCAGCGCCGGTGTGGGCTGGGTGAACTGAGCGATGAGTCGGGTGTGAACGGACCCGTGATCAGCCATGGTGGCGTCCGGAGCGAAGCCGAGATACGACGAGTCGGCGTGTGAAGAGGCGGCGGCCGTCTCTCGCCACAGTGGGTGTCCGGCCGGTGACGGGAGCCGGTGACGGGAGCCGGTGACGGGAGCGGCCGTGGTACCGCGGCGGCCGTCTCTCGCCACAGTGGGTGTCCGGCCGGTGACGGGAGCGGTCGTGGTACCGCGGCCACGGCGGCTGCCTGTTTGTTGGCTGTGACCCCGGCAGGCAGCGGGATGGCTGTACAGTGTACATTGCTGGTGTCTGGTGGGCCACACTGTTACAAGGGGCTGCTGGAGCCCTTTTTGCCTATAGAAATGATCCTGTAGAAGTAAGCTCTTTGCCAGAGTCGGCATTTGCCGGGAATCGTGTGCGCTCAGTCTGGCCGTGCAGCCTGGCCGTACAGCGCGCTGTCTGTGCTGAATGCATCGTCCGTGTCGGACTTCTGTAGGACCTGCCCTGTCTGTGCTGTGTTGTGTGCTGCGCTGTTGACGACCACCGCGAAGTGTGCTGACTGCTGACTGTGCTGACCTCCGGGACTTAATTTGCAATGCTGCAGAATACTTGTTTTGATCTTCCTTTGCACGCGTTGGTTTCAAGTTGTTTGGTTCCTTTAAGCAGTATGTTTATATGCTGATGTTGCGTTGTGTATAGTTGGCTCTGTTAGGACTTGTGACGCAGGGCCGGGTCGTGGCAGTGGTGTTGCCGCTGTTTGCTGATGTTGGTGCGTGTCTGTTCTGCAGAGGCGGTGGAGCGAAGCAAGTCGGTCGAGGATGTGATCGGCTTCCTGAAGAAGGGGTCGCTGCTGTGGAAGGTGAAGTCCCTCAGCAAGTGGTACCGCAGGAAGTATACGCTCGACTTCGAACACCTGAAAATCAGCTACGAGCCGTCACACAAGCCCGTATGTGTGGAAAGAGATACAACGTGTAAGTGGCATATGGGAAGGAGAGCGGCAACTTGATGAGTTGTTGGTGCTTCCTTTATTCTGTTTAATGATACTACACATGTTACTCGAAAAATCAAAGGATTGTGGGAAAAGGCGATTAATTCTCCCTTTGTCCTTGCCTGCTTACCGAAATTCCTGGTTTGCATTCTTCTGAGAGAGGATGTGTCGCATGATCGTTCCGTTTGCGGCGTTCCAGTGGATATCAGCGACATTCACGACGTTCGGAAAGGATGGAAGACAGACATCTTCAATCGCATCGCGTCCAAAGTGGAGAAGCGCGTCGTCAAAATGCCCAACTCGCCGCCTCTGGTCGACGAGAGAACCTGCTTCTCCATCATTATCGGTAAGCCGCACTGTCTACAGTCTACCCTATTCCTGTCACTCGCGCTCCGACGGTTTTGTTTCACGTGTTTGTGTCGACTATGCGAGCGTTTTCGGAACTGAACGCAAAAGTGAGGCTCATGTCGCTGGCGGCGATCACTCTAAAGCATCACACGAACACATCCAAGAGTTGTCACTACAATAAACTCAAAATACATGGCCTTTCGACCAGTCGGAAATGAACCCCAACGAACGGGAACACTCGTTCCCCTTGGGCATCTGCCCCTCTGGCAACAGTGTTGTATGTCGCTTTGTTCCGTCTGCGTGCCGGCTGACAAGTCTTTAAAGTTCTGCCCGGTTGATAAGTGAAGTGGCCGACCTGACTGCCTCAGTCAGCCTGTGGTGTTTCTGCGAGGTTAAGCCGCGTTATCTCGCCGCGTTATCTCGCCGCGTTATCTCGCCGCGCCGCGCCGACTCGCCGCCCCCATGCCCGGCAGCCCGGCCCAGCGGCCCAGCGCGGCCCGGCGCGGCCCGGCGCGGCCCGGCGCGGCCCGCCGCCTGTGTATGTGTATGTGTTTGTCCTCTGATTCACTGGTACCGTTTGCCTGTATGCCGGCCGCTGATGTGTCGGCCACGTACATTGTGTGTTCAAGCCGATAATAAGCGGGACTAGCGGGACGATAATAAGGTGCACACTCTTCGCAGAAGGTTCTGCACAGGTGTGATGTGAAATGATTGCAACTGTGTATGTGTCACACATTGGCGTACCCAGGGGGAGGGGGGGATTTTTTCACTCCAGGGGAGGGGATTTTTGATCAGGGGCATAAGGTACCCCCACACAAAAAATCAACGGATTTGGCCCACTATATTTTTAGAGGGGCATATTTTCAACAATCTGCGTCCTCATTATTTTATATACTAATTTGTGTTCGACCAGGGGGCCCCAAGGTACATCCACAAAAACTCACCGTATTTGGCCATGCCGGCCAAATTTACGGTGAGTTTGTGTGAGAGTACCGTGGGCACAGGCCCTATTTCGTGTACTGATGCCAAAGGAGCCAGGTCCCGTTGGTGCTCCAAAGGCCTTGGTTGTTCCTCCGTGAAGGTCCGGGTCCGGCAGCGTTCAGCCGCAGCGTGTCGTGCACAGATGGTGTTACTGGTGACTTTGGATGGTGTTATGCCGTGACGTGACTGCCGTGTGTTATGCCGTCGTGAACAGATGGTGTTACTGGTGACTTTGGATGGTGTTATGCCGTGACGTGACTTGTGACTTGTGGTCCCGTTGGTGCTCCAAGGCCTTGGTTGTTCCTCCGTGAAGGTCCGGCGGCAGCGTTCAGCCGCAGAGTGTCGTGAACAGATGGTGTTACTGGTGACTTTGGATGGTGTTATGCCGTGACGTGACTTGTGACGTGACGAAATTAGTATGTTAGTAAGCGTGTACGCTTCGTGTTCGCGGAAACGACGCCAGACGTGGCCAATTCACGTAATGTAGTCCCGGGCGATAGCTGAGGTCAGGCCCAGTTTTACTATTCTGTAATCCGGATGTATTAATTGTAATAACTGCTGCATTTGTTACGTAAAGGAGACGTGGAGTACGTGCTGTGAAGCCCTGTGACAGACCAAGAGCCCGGTGTGCTGTGTTGATGGTGTGTACGGCGTTAGTCTATGTCGACGTGAGTTCCTGTGAACGCCCTGTGGCAGACCAAGAGCCCGGTGTGCTGTGTTGATGGTGTGTACGGCGTTAGTCTCTGTCGACGTGAGTTCGTCAGCTGACCGGACACTGCCCTCCGCCTCTGCCTCCGCCGCCGCCGCCGCCGCTGCTGTCCGGCAGGGATCCGCCCCCGCCGCGCCGGTGGAGGTAGGCTGCGTTCTGTGAGGTCTGCTCCGCCCCCCCCCCCACCCCACCCAGACCGCACCGTGTGCACCCTGCGACTCTGTGCCGAAGTAGTCGGGTTTGACTAGCGGAGTCCTGCAGTCGCGTCTGTCCCTGGCGCTCGCTGTCATGAGTCCTGCAGTCGCGTCTGTCCCTGGCGCGCGCTGTCATGAGTCCTGCAGTCGCGTCTGTCATGAGTCCTGTAGTCGCGTCTGTTCCTGGCGCGCGCTGTCATGAGTCCTGCAGTCGCGTCTGTCCCTGGCGCGCGCTGTCATGAGTCCTGCAGTCACGGCTGTCCCTGGCGCGCGCTGTCATGAGTCCTGCAGTCACGGCTGTCCCTGGCGCGCGCTGTCATGAGTCCTGCAGTCACGGCTGTCCCTGGCGCGCGCTGTCATGAGTCCTGCAGTCACGGCTGTCCCTGGCGCGCGCTGTCATGAGTCCTGCAGTCACGGCTGTCCCTGGCGCGCGCTGTCATAAGTCCTGCAGTCACGGCTGTCCCTGGCGCGCGCTGTTATGAGTCCTGCAGTCACGGCTGTCCCTGGCGCGCGCTGTCATGAGTCCTGCAGTCACGGCTGTCCCTGGCGCGCGCTGTCGTGTGGTGCCGACAGCTCGCTCCCTCCGCACAAGTAGTGCCCGAGCACTGGTTTTCTCCGCTTGAGAGTATTTTTGTAGGTAGTGTGAATGCGTCGAGATGCTTGTCTCGTGTATTGTGTAGCTGTTTTGGGGCATGTTCGCCTCTACCCTGGCTGACATCTGCACACACACAGTCACCCCCACGGTCCACGCACACGCCACGCACGCCACGCACGCCACGCACGCCACACCTCACTGGCTACAGCTTGTGCCGACCCATCTCCAACAGAACGTTACCACTGAGTCAATGTTGGCCGGAGCATAAGTCATTATTATGTTAATAGTGTCTCATTATTTTTTGGGGGATCATGTTCTTGTCAGTCTTTTGCGTATTATTTTTCACTGAATGCGTCACTGGAGACTAGTGTGGCTCAATTTATACTTATGTCGGAAAATGCTAGCGGATACAGGTTTTTTCCATGCATTTGAACATGCTGAGTTCAATGGTGCACATTAAAGTGAATTTTGACGACGTTTAGGGGTCGCGAAAAATCTGTCAAAATGAAGGTTTTGCTCATTTTCGGCTAAAATCGGGATCTAGTTGCGCAAAATACACAAACTGTACAAATGTGGGATGCAGTGACACATGCAACGAATAAAACTGACATTCAGTTTTCGTTTGACGCCTTTCCCGAGTCTATAGCACTTACGGTTGACTTTGTATACCCAATACCCATCCATCCACATCAATATTTGTCCCCGGCGGCCCCGCCGGCAGCGTGGGCTCAAATCCCGCCGCGCGGTCTTTCAGCCGAATAGGGAAACTTTCGCCCGGGGATGCGGTCTCCTAAGGACGCAAAATGTTGCTTGGCTATTCCTTGTTGAAGTGAATGATGCCTTTTGCATTTCAATTAGGATCATATGAGAATATGAATGAAAACGTCTGTTAACCAGTACCTATGCATTTATAAATATGTATTTTCTTGTAACAACGGCATCACCCTAGAAATCATGTATAAACCTCACCTCGCCCCGGGGTTATCAGGGTAGGGCCTACCCTGATAAGGCGTATCCAGCTTATTTTTAACCCCAGCCAGTCAGCTGAATGACTATCTACAACTTCAGTGTATGCAAACCATCGTACAAATGGTTCAACACGCATTGACTAAAGAGCATAACCTTATGCCTGTACCTAGCCTTATATATGCTGCGGCTGTGTACCCTTACGTTTGGGTTACCTACATTTTCTCCAGCGTTGACTTTTTGCAGTCAGGGAACTACCACCTGTGGATCTCGACCACCTGCATAAGCGCCTGGAGCTTGGCCTCATCTTTGGCGGACGTGTTTATGAAGTCGTCGATCATCTTAATGCCACGCTCTGCGACATCATTTATCGCCTTGAGGCTGGTGACGAACTCACTGAACTTATGAAACTCGTCGTTCTGCCCTCACTCAGCCGCCGGCAGGTGGAGCCAGGATGGATCGCAAACCCCCACATCAGCGAAAATGAGCCACGACCGCTCATCGACGAGCTCCGGGAGCTCAGCTGACTCTTGGATTACTAGTTTTCGTCGGTGTGATCCTCAGGCTTACCGGAGCTCAGCAGCGCGCGCGCCATGACCTCTTTCCTCTCTGGGGAGGGGAAAGAGGTCATGGCGCGCGCGCTACTGAGCTCCGGTAAGCCTGAGGATCACACCGACGAAAACTAGTAATCCAAGAGTCAGCTGAGCTCCCGGAGCCCGTCGATGAGCGGTCGTGGCTCATTTTCGCTAATGTGGGCGTTTGCGATCCATCCTGGCTCCACCTGCCGGCGGCTGAGTGAGGGCAGAACGACGAGTTTCATAAGTTCAGTGCGTTCGTCACCAGCCTCAAGGCGATAAATGATGTCGCAGAGCGTGGCATTAAGATGATCGACGACTTCATAAACACGTCCGCCAAAGATGAGGCCAAGCTCCAGGCGCTTATGCAGGTGGTCGAGATCCACAGGTGGTAGTTCCCTGACTGCAAAAAGTCAACGCTGGAGAAAATGTAGGTAACCCAGACGTAAGGGTACACAGCCACATCATATATGTGGCTAGGTACAGGCATAAGGTTATGCTCTTTAGTCAATGCGTGTTGAACTATTTGTAGGATGGTTTGCATACACTGAAGTTGTAGATAGGCATTCAGCTGACTGGCTGGTGTTAAAAATAAGCTGGATACGCCTTATCAGGGTACCTACCCTGATAACCCCGGGTGTGAGGTGAGGGTTATACATGATTTCTAGGGTGATGCCGTTGTCTTAGTTTTCATATGCTTCGGTAGATTTGAGAGCATGATAATGCAGACGATGCCAGTGGCTTGACATCTTCTTGAAACCCCTGATTTCGTGTGCGCACCAGTGCGCGGTCATTTCATTGTCGGTATACGCGTATTTTACAAGAAAATACATATTTACAGTACAGTATATGTACTGGTTAACAGACGTTTCATTCATATTATAATATGATCCTACTTGAAATGCAAAAGGCATCATTCACTTCAACAAGGAATAGCCAAGCAACATTTTGCGTCCTTAGGAGACCGCACCGCGGGCGAAAATTTCCCTATTGGGCTGAAAGACCGCGCGGCGGGATTTGAACCCACGCTGCCGGCGGGGCCGCCGGGAACAAATATTGATGTGGATAGATGGGTATACAAAGTCAACCGTAAGTGCTACAGACTCGGGAAAGGCGTCAAACGAAAGCTGAGTGTCAGTTCTATTCGTTGCATGTGTCCCTGCACCCCATATTTGTACAGTTTGTGTATTTTGCGCAATTAGATCCCGATTTTAGCCGAAAATGAGCAAAACCGCCATTTTGAAAGATTTTTTCGCGACCCCTAAACGTCGTCAAAATTCACTTTAATGTGCACCATTGAACTCAGCATGTTCAAATGCATGGGGAAAACCTGTATCCGCCATAATTGTCCGCCATAAGTATAAATGTAGCCACCCTACTGGAGACGTCGCGGCCGCTCGGCTGTGAGATGATCTGCAGAGGTGCTGTCTGATCAGCAGAGCACAAGTGGGCCACTATCTCAGGACGGGCGCCGTGTGGACGGAGGCCGGCCGGTTCCCGTGAGAGTCACGCAGCCAGAG
>JAXIVJ010004604.1:22500-81399 GCA_036785665.1 Chirona hameri
ATCTAACTGAAGTCTTCAAATTTGTAAATGGTCAGCATTCTGGATATTTAAAGGGAATGTTTGAGTTCAATAGGGAAAATCGAGGTAGAGGTGATCAGCATAAACCCATTATGAAACAAAGTAGGACTAGGCTACGACAGTCATTTTTCAGTAGAAGGGTTGTAGGACATTGGAATATGCTACCAGGGGATGTCGCTGATGCAGTGACACTTGCTTCCTTCAAAATAAGATTAGATAAATACTTAACAGAGAAGGGATTAGTTCATAAATACTCGTGGATTAGGCTTCTTTTAGGCAGGTAGAGTAAGGTGATTTGAAGGGGTGAGACTGGTGGGGGGGGGGGGGGGGGGGGGGGGGGCAACCTCGGATGGGCCCGAGAGACTCTTTGTTGCACTTTTATTTTATGTCTTCATGTCTAAAATGCACTATATACACCTAGTCCGGTGATATTTGTATATGTATTTTGTATAAGCTAAGTGATTGCATTATATTGCTATGCACTGTTGCCAGGTGTCCACGTGATATATGTGTGTGCCATTGCAGCAAAGTTATGCGAAGAGCATGTTTTGCTGACACCAACGTGTTGCTCTGCGCCGTGGTGCTTTATGCTGTATAGCTCTGCGACTGACATATATAGTCGTCGATGTTTTGGTTCGGTGGTGCCATTGTATAAGTATAAATATACATTTGTTTTTAGCATTAGTATGTTTTCTCAACATATTTTTAGTTGTCAATGTTTCATGTTGCTGCTGTTTTCAATATCATTCAACGATCAAAAGTGGTCTCAGCGAAAGTTTTGAAAATGCGTCTGTGAAGTCAGCTGTTGTGCAATGATGTACAATCCCGTGTTCTGACCCCGTGTTCCCGTGTTCTGACCACGTGTTCCCGTGTTCTGACCACGTGTTCCCGTGTTCTGACCCCGTGTTACCGTGTTCTGACGCCGTGTGCCCGTGTTCTGACCCCGTGTGCCCGTGTTTTGACCCCGTGTTCCCGTGTTTTGACCCCGTGTTCCCGTGTTCTGACCCCGTGTGCCCGTGTTCTGACCCGTGTGCCCGTGTTCTGACCGTGTTGTCGCTTGTTCGCTGCTGCAGGCATCAACAAGAGTTCTCTGGACCTGGTGGCGCCGGATGAGCACGTATGTGACATGTGGGTGAGAGGGCTGCAGCATCTGGTCGCCGTGGTGCGCAGCCTCGAGCAGGAGAAAAACTACGACCGGTGAGCCACGGGGCGAGCGGGGAGAGGGTAGCCGGGGATGTCTCGAACAGGAGAGAAACTACGACCGGTGAGCCACGGGGCAGGCGGGGAGAGGGGGGCTCAGGAAGGGGGTAAATTGGGACTCTGTCTCGAGCAAAGGTCACGGCCGGTGAGACAGGCAGTGACGTAAAGAAAGGAGAACCCTGTCAGGGCGACGGACGGTGGCTTGTTCGACATGCCATCTGTATGTCTCGGTACTGGCACGGAAGTGCCGCTACTTGTCAACACTGGCTCGAGGGGAGAGGGCAGGTAACGGCGTTAGGACTGACACGGAAGTGCCTCTACTTGTCAACACTGGCTCGAGGGGAGAGGGCAGGTAACGGCGTCAGTACTGACACGGAAGTACCGCTACTTGTCAACACTGGCTCGAGGGGAGAGGGCAGCTAACGGCGTCAGTACTGACACGGAAGTGCCGCTACTTGTCAACGCTGGCTCGAGGGGAGAGGGCAGGTATCGGTGTCAGTACTGACACGGAAGTGCCGCTACTTGTCAACACTGGCTCGAGGGGAGAGGGCAGGTAACGGCGTTAGGACTGACACGGAAGTGCCGCTACTTGTCAACACTGGCTCGAGGGGAGAGGGCAGGTATCGGTGTCAGTACTGACACGGAAGTGCCGCTACTTGTCAACACTGGCTCGAGGGGAGAGGGCAGGTAACGGCGTTAGGACTGACACGGAAGTGCCGCTACTTGTCAACACTGGCTCGAGGGGGAGAGGGCAGGTAACGGCGTTAGGACTGACACAGAAGTGCCGCTACTTGTCAACACTGGCTCGAGGGGAGAGGGCAGGTAACGGCGTTAGGACTGACACGGAAGTGCCGCTACTTGTCAACACTGGCTCGAGGGGAGAGGGCAGGTAACGGCGTTAGGACTGACACGGAAGTGCCGCTACTTGTCAACACTGGCTCGAGGGGAGAGGGCAGGTAACGGCGTTAGGACTGACACGGAAGTGCCGCTACTTGTCAACACTGGCTCGAGGGGAGAGGGCAGGTAACGGCGTTAGGACTGACACGGAAGTGCCGCTACTTGTCAACACTGGCTCGAGGGGAGAGGGCAGGTAACGGCGTTAGGACTGACACGGAAGTGCCGCTACTTGTCAACACTGGCTCGAGGGGAGAGGGCAGGTAACGGCGTTAGGACTGACACGGAAGTGCCGCTACTTGTCAACACTGGCTCGAGGGGAGAGGGCAGCTAACGGCGTTAGGACTGACACGGAAGTGCCGCTACTTGTCAACACTGGCTCGAGGGGAGAGGGCAGGTAATGGCGTTAGGACTGACACGGAAGTGCCGCTACTTGTCAACACTGGCTCGAGGGGAGAGGGCAGCTATCGGTGTCAGTGCCGATCTGAGTGTGAGGCTGCTGTCGGTGGCGCCGGGATATGTCATGTGCTGTCCGTCGGCAACTGCTGCCGGCTGTGACTGACCGTCGCTCTGACGCTGGTGTTGCTGCTGTGTGAACGTCACTCTCCTGATGCTGGTGTTGCTGCTGTGACTGACCGTCACTCTCCTGACGCTGGTGTTGCTGCTGTGTGACCGTCACTCTCCTGACGCTGGTGTTTCTGCTGTGTGACCGTCACTCTCATGACGCTGGTGTTGCTGCTGTGTGACCGTCGCTCTCCTGACGCTGGTGTTGCTGCTGTGTGACCGTCGCTCTCCTGACGCTGGTGTTGCTGCTGTGACTGACCGTCGCTCTGACGCTGGTGTTGCTGCTGTGACTGACCGTCGCTCTGACGCTGGTGTTGCTGCTGTGTGACCGTCACTCTCCTGACGCTAGTGTTGCTGCTGTGACTGACCGTCGCTCTGACGCTGGTGTTGCTGCTGTGACTGACCGTCGCTCTGACGCTGGTGTTGCTGCTGTGTGACCGTCGCTCTCCTGACGCTGATGTTGCTGCTGTGTGACCGTCGCTCTGACGCTGGTGTTGCTGCTGCGTGACCGTCGCTCTGATGCTGGTGTTGTTGCTGTGACCGTCGCTCTCCTGACGCTGGTGTTGCTGCTGTGACTGACCGTCGCTCTGACGCTGGTGTTGCTGCTGTGACTGACCGTCGCTCTGACGCTGGTGTTGCTGCTGTGTGACCGTCGCTCTGACGCTGGTGTTGCTGCTGTGACTGACCGTCGCTCTCCTGACGCTAGTGTTGCTGCTGTGACTGACCGTCGCTCTCCTGACGCTGGTGTTGCTGCTGTGACTGACCGTCGCTCTAACGCTGATGTTGCTGCTGTGACCGTCGCTCTGACCGTCGCTCTGACGCTGGTGTTGCTGCTGTGTGACCGTCGCTCTGATGCTGGTGTTGCTGCTGTGTGACCGTCGCTCTCCTGACGCTAGTGTTGCTGCTGTGACTGACCGTCGCTCTGACGCTGGTGTTGCTGCTGTGACTGATCGTCGCTCTGATGCTGGTGTTGCTGCTGTGACTGACCGTCGCTCTGACGCTGGTGTTGCTGCTGTGACTGATCGTCGCTCTGACGCTGGTGTTGCTGCTGTGACTGACCGTCGCTCTGATGCTGGTGTTGCTGCTGTGACTGACCGTCGCTCTGACGCTAGTCAGAATCAGAATCAGATTTATTAAGAACATTTCCAGTAAACTGGCTTTTCCATGTTCCTATTACAAGAGGACATGTCCAAAACTTATATCGCATCACGCATCAGATATCATGTTGCTGCTGTGACTGACCGTCGCTCTCCTGACGCTAGTGTTGCTGCTGTGACTGACCGTCGCTCTGACGCTGGTGTTGCTGCTGTGACTGACCGTCGCTCTGACGCTGGTGTTGCTGCTGTGACTGACCGTCGCTCTCCTGACGCTGGTGTTGCTGCTGTGACTGACCGTCGCTCTGACGCTGGTGTTGCTGCTGTGACTGACCGTCGCTCTGACGCTGGTGTTGCTGCTGTGACTGACCGTCGCTTTCCTGACGCTGGTGTTGCTGCTGTGACTGACCGTCGCTCTGACGCTGGTGTTGCTGCTGACTGACCGTCGCTCTGACGCTGGTGTTGCTGCTGACTGACCGTCGCTCTGACGCTGGTGTTGCTGCTGTGTGACTGTGTCGCTCTGACGCTGGTGTTGCTGCTGTGACTGACCGTCG
The DNA here is from genome assembly GCA_036785665.1 of Chirona hameri. Lineage (NCBI taxonomy): Eukaryota > Metazoa > Arthropoda > Thecostraca > Balanomorpha > Balanidae > Chirona > Chirona hameri. The sequence goes on from JAXIVJ010004604.1 coordinate 26,825, forward strand.
CTCTTCTGACGCTGGTGTTGCTGCTGTGTGACCCCGCAGGTTCTGAGTGATCTCACGGGTGACCGGTCAGGTGCCGTCCATAGTTAACCACCCCTCTTTGAAGCTGTGTAGAAACTTCGCTGTATGTAATTCAATGACAGCCCCTGACCTGTATGTATTCCTGTATTCTGCCCACCACAGCACCGCAGCGTTAGTTTTGAGACACGTACAACATGTACGAGATGCGAAAGTCTTCTGCACTTCTGGTAGTTATTTGATTCGCCCGACACAGCCAAGTCCGTTGTGCTGTCCAGTCAGCTTATAACTATGCACTCCTAGTCAGAAGGGTAGTTCTCATCGTTGCCATTGAGTCGCGCACACACTGTATCGTACGTCGGTTAGGGATGGGCGCCACATAACCACTGCAGTTGCGGCGCCCGAAGGTAACGATCATCATCATCATCATCATTGTGATGTTTACATCATCATCATCATCATCATCATCATCATTAGGATGTTTACATCCGTCCAGGGTTTCCTCTAGTTAGTTCCCGTTCACAACTCTGAGAAAACAGCTTACTTTTAGTGGTTTCGTAAATGATCTTCTTACAGGGTTTATTCCTACCGATGATGTATTGACACTGCCCCTATGTCATTGATATGTGACCTTGATGTATGCCTGTAACCACAGTCAGTTAGAACATATTAACGGGTGTTTGTAGGGTTTGTGGTTTGTTTGAAGATAAAACACATGTGGACATATTGAATGTTTACTCAGTCTAACTCATTCGATACCACTGTGTTGGTACACTGGAGCTAACGTCTAGCGATGCTATCTGCGTGGGGTTGTTGGCCTTTTATCGCACTTCAGAGTACTACTTGATTGTCATAAGTCACCCATGATATTGAACTTTCATATCTTGGAGAAAAATACAAGCTAACGATAAACTTGAAGCCAAAACATGATTGCCTCAAATCACTGCGGCGCACCATGGGATAGATCGGAAAAAATGTGGCAGAAATTCGTTTTCTTAGTAAGTAAACGCAATATCGCCAAGCCATCCAGCATGCCCAAAGACATGACTAACATTGCGAATATTTTGGCAGACTTCAGTTGGCGTGAGGCGGCTTTTAGGGGGAGGGGGGTTTGGAGATAGGGTGACGCGAGACACATTGGGTGGACCTATTGACATATATATGAGTGTCGCAAAGGAACAATTATTGGCTTTAAAAAGTGGGCTCACTAACCGTTAACCCGCAATTGACGAGGGGGCGTTTAACGCCCCCCCCCCCCCCCCCCCCCCCCCCTCCCCCGTGATGAACTTTCATAATAGCTCAAAAACCAATAACGCTATCAACATGAAACTTAAGTTACCTTCTTCTACATCAATGTTGCGTCTTCTGTGCAAAAATGAAGCAATTTTGTCGAAAATTTAGATATAGCGAATTTAGTGACGTCACTACACACGATTTTGACGCAAAAATCAGCTAAACTTTAACCCTCTTCCTACGGGGAAAGGGCCTGACAGCCCCTCCCCCCCCCCCCCCCTCTGAGTTTTTTCTTGAATAACTTTGTACACATGCGGCCAGTGGCGGCGCCAGGGGTCAAACGTAGGTGAGGCAGTCAGGAGGGGGGGGGGGGGGGTGGCTCTGTTTCGTGATTTGTTTAGCAGTTTGGTAAATATATATAGATCACCACGGTTAATACTGCACCGCTACAAACAGCCTGTTTATATGATGTCATCAGCTTGGAATTTAATTGAAAATAGGCAGGAATTATCACGCAGAGGGTGCGGCACGTACCTAAGGCTTTCGATTTGACTCTTCATTCTGCCGGTTGACAATAATTGTGCGACTACATGTTAACAATAGGACTCGGGAGTCTACACATAAAATAATTAGGTATATGCGAAGAACACGTTACACGGCTAAGAAAAATGCATCGAAATATAATGTCCTGCTTGTAATCTAAGTCTGGACGGCCCGCCGATCTCCTTGCAGCAATATGTAACTATTACATAAGTTAATGATATTTACCATTAAAAGGAGATAAAAAAGATATTAACCCTCGCCCGTGCAGCGTCCGATCAGTGCGCGACCGTGCAGGGGGTACAACCCCCCCCCCCCTAGCGTTTCGCCCCTAATTGAGCTTCGATTAAAAAACGAGCGTGTTGCTTGTCACGAGAGGAAGCCATTGACACCCGATGTGAAGGTCTTAGGTCATTGGTGACCTCTGAGGTCATGTCAATGACCCAAAATTCAACCAAATTGCAAATGCGTATAAATTGAATGTAATCTAGCTAGAATGGCGAATGAGCATATAATTATGCTAAATGGGTGCAAATTTGAAATCAACGTCATAAAATGTCCTAGAAACTGCCAAACTACAAAAAGGTCATGTCAGGTCATTTGAGGTCAGTGACCTCGGTTGACCTGTGGTGACGCATGACCCCAGTGGAACACATCATTATGTAAAAGTGGATCCCATATTTGAAATCAGCGTCACAAAATGTCCTAGAAACTGCCGAAGCCAAAAAAAAGTAATATGAGGTCATCGGAAGTCTGTGACCTCGGTTGACCTCTGAAAAGGTCAATCGAAGTCACAATCTCAATGGAAACCACAACTGTCACCTGGAAACATCTGTGCATATGCTCCTGAACAACAAACACTCGGAAACTGCACAAGTTACAAGGATCAATACTACGGGACGCCAGTTGCACCTGACATGACCTTGAATAACAGGTCATAGGTCACGGGTCATGTGACCTACAAGTTCAAAATTTTCAGAATATGTGTAAAATTGTTTAAAAGTAGGGTACTGATGAAAGTTTCATCGCAATCGGTTGATATTTACGCGAGTTATTCCCGAAAAACCGAGGCGGGTGGCATCTACCCCCTCCCCCCCCCCCCCCCCCACACACATTTTTCGTTTCACATATGACATTTGTAAGCGTAACACCTCAAAGTCCATAGAATGCGTTTTTCTTTGAAGTATGGCAATGACTATAAATGTTTACACTTGTTGTCGTAATGGGCACCTAAACTTGGGCACAATTTCCTGCCTGAATAGTGGTATTTGTGTCGTCCTGACATGTGCAACTTTAGGTACACCGAAAGCCCACCAACAAGTGACATATATTTGTATGTTGGTGGAATATTATGCTATGATCTGTCTGCTTGCATAAAATTGCCCTAAATACGCATTCAAAAATAGTCGGGAAAACGACTTTCGGACACATTTTTCCCGATCTACCCCTTTTGCGGCGGAGCGAAGGGCAGTCTGCATAAGACATGTGGCTTGACTAACCTGTGTTACATCACCAGACTGGTTATTGATTCAACTTTTTGGAACGATTCAGTCATGATTCATTTTGGAATCTGAATGATTCAATCACCGTTCGATTCACGGATACAATTTTGAGAATTGATTATTTCCGATTCAAAGAATCAAAACAAATATTTTAATTGATTCACGTTTGATTCAACATTTAAATATATGTGGTGATTTGACAATCAATACAAATGGAAACATACATATATATAATCATTAAAACATTGTTACATGTACTATTTCCGTATGAATTAATATAGCCACTGGGACTGCATGTATTTGTACAATTTGCCAGTGTATTTGATCGTTAAGAATCGTTAAATATTTTGATTCAATCAGCCTTGATTTGATGCGGGTTTTGATTCAATCACGATTCGTGAATCAAAAGATCTGGTGGTGAATCAATAATTTTTCGATTCAAGGAATTTTGATTGAACGACTCCAATCGATTAAATCAGTGTTGAATCAATAACCAGTCTGGTTATATCTATGTTAATTCGGTCATCTGACCTATGTGACCTCTGTGTGACCTCTGTATGACCTCTGTATGACCTCTGTGTGACCTAATCCCTCTGGCGGCAGTTGGCTGAAGCGGCAGTTCCAGGCGGCTGACCGCGATAACAACGGTGTGCTGGACTTTGACGAGTGTGTCGACCTGATCAAACAGCTCAACATCCAGCTGGACAAACACACCGCCAAACAGCTCTTCCAGGTGACGGGGGGGCTCGCTCTGTGTGTGTGTGGGGGGGGGGGGGGGGGACTGGGCACCCGCTCTGTGCATGTGTGTGTGGAGGGAGGGGTAGAGGGGATGAGGAGGTACTGCCGCCGCCGCCGGCTGATGGGGTCGCTGCAGTGACTGGTCACTCTTCCTAGTCCGGAGAGCCAGGACGACGGGCTCCTCTCCTCAGACCAAAAAACAAAATTGTCTTCTTCTAATGTCTAAAATATGAGTTATCTCGGAGGGAAGCATATATGATAATCGTTATATTTACGTTTGTCGAATATGCTACGTAGGCACTGGAGGCCACGACTCACTGCTCAGGTATCCAATGTCGAATCTGGCAATGGATGGCATGAAGGCCCTCATGAATATCGCAGGGCACGAGGTTGCGTGCCATTCTCGCTACTGTTGAAACATTTCCAACACGAAATCTGCCCCTGTCAGGCGGCCGACACAGACAAGCGGACCAAGGACGACCAGCCGGCTCTGGACGAGCACGAGTTCGTCACCTTTTACCACAGCCTGCTGAAGCGGCCCGACCTGGAGACCATCTTCGGCAGGTGAGCCTGCTGCACCGGGCTGCCAGGTCCCGGGCTGGGACGGGCTACTGGGTTGCCATGGAGACAGCAGTACCGGGCTGGGACGGGACGGGATGGGCTGGGACGCGCTGGGACGCTCTGGAACGCGCTGGGACGCGCTGGGACGCGCTGGGACGCGCTGGGACGCGCTGGGACGCGCTGGGACGCGCTGGGACGCGCTGGGACGGGCTACTGGGTTGCCGTGTAGACAGCAGTACGGGCTGGGACGGGCTGGGACGGGCTGCTGGGTTGCCGTGGAGACATCAGTACCGGGCTGGGACGGGCTGGGACGGGCTGGGACTGCCTGGGACGGGCTGTGACGGGCTGTTGGGTTGCCATGGAGACAGCAGTACCGGGCTGGGACGGGCTGGGAGCAGCGCAACAGCGGACAGAAGTGACGAGCAATATATAGCAGCCGATGTGAGTAGGTTCGATGCACAACTGCTGCCCCATACTTGTGAATCACTCCTTGGGACACTGTCCTCTTCATGGGCGCCATATGAACTCAGTACTCGAAACGCCCAGAGCATGAAGCGCCACCAATGCAACGGCGGCGTCGCTGCTGCCCAGATACTCTAACGGACGTGCCAGTGGCTCTTATTCCAACGGCGTCGTAGCTGCTGTCCAGATACTCTAACGGACGTGCCAGTGGCTCTTATTCCAACGGCGTCGTAGCTGCTGTCCAGGTACTCTAACGGACGTTGTCAGCTGTGACTCTTATTCCAACGGCTGTTGCTACTGCTATTGTCCAAGTTCTCCAACGTGGAGATGTTGCTGTACTCTGCACAGGTACTCTAACGGGGAGCTGCTGATGACCTCTGAGGAGCTGGCCGACTTCCTGCGCGGCGAGCAGAAGATGAAGGACGTCACCAGCGACTTCTGCCGCGAAGTGATCGAGACGTACGAGCCGTCAGAGTCCAAGCTGGCCGGCCTGTTGTCACAAGACGGTGGGTAAGCTGTACTGCACCGGCCCAGACTGAACTAAACTGACCCGACCTCACCTCACCTGACCCGAGCTGACCTAACCTATACTGACCTAAACTGACCCGACCTGACCTGACCTGACCTGACCCGACCTGACCTGACCTGACCTGGCCTGACCTAAACTGACCCGACCTGACCTAACCTGACCTCACCCGACCTGGCCCGGCCTGACCTGACCCGACCTGACCTAAACTGACCCGACCTGACCTGACCTGACCTGACCTGACCTGACCTAAACTAAACTGACCCGACCTGACCTGACCTGACCTGACCTGACCTAAACTGACCTGACCTGACCTAAACTGACCTAAACTGACCCGACCTGACCTGACCTGACCCGACCCGACCCGACCCGACCTGACCCGACCTGACCCGACCTGACCCGACCTGACCCGACCTGACCCGACCTGACCCGACCTGACTCGACCTGACCCGACCTGACCCGACCTGACCCGACCTGACCCGACCTGACCCGACCTGACCCGACCTGACCCGACCTGACCCGACCTGACCTGACCTGACCTGACGCGACCTCACCTGACCTGACCCGACCTGGCGCGACCTGACGCGACCTGGCGCGACCTGACGCGACCTGACGCGACCTGACGCGACCTGAACTGACCTGACGCGACCTGACCTGACCTGACCCGACCCGACCCGACCTGACCCGACCTGACCCGACCTGACCCGACCTGACGCGACCTGACGCGACCTGACCCGACCCGGCCCGGCCCGGCCCGGCCCGACCCGACCTGGCCTGAGACCTGACCCGACCTGACCCGACGACCTGACCCGACGACCTGATACAGATACAGATACAGACTTTTATTAAGGTCGTCCACATGTGCCTGTGGATATTATAACCTCTCGTTATAAGTTAAACACACATGAACATGGTCAGAAAAAGCATACAATAATATCACACAAGTAAAAACAAGAATAAAAAGCACTGACACACGCGAACACACACACACACACACACACACACACACACACACACACACACACACACACACACACACACACACACACACACACACACACACACACACACACACACACACACACACACACACACACACACACACACACACACACACACACACACACACACACACACACACACACACACACACACACACACACACACACACACACACACACACACACACACACACACACACACACACACACACACACACACACACACACACACACACACACACACACACACACACACACACACACACACACACACACACACACACGCACGCACGCACGCACGCACGCACGCACGCACGCACGCACACACACACACACACACACACACACACACACACGCACACGCGCACACACGCGCACACACGCGCACACACGCGCACACACGCGCACACACGCGCACACACGCGCACACACGCGCACACACGCGCACACACGCGCACACACGCGCACACACGCGCACACACGCGCGCACACGCGCGCACACGCGCGCACGCGCGCGCACGCACGCACGCACGCACGCACGCACGCACCCACACACACACCCACACACACACACACACACACACACACACACACACACACACACACACACACACACACACACACACACACACACACACACACACACACACACACACACACACACACACACACACACACACACACACACACACACACACACACACACACACACACACACATACACACATACACACATACACACACGCGCGTGCGCGCGCACACGCGCGCACGCGCACACGCGCGCACGCACGCACGCACGCACATACGCACACACGCACACACGCACACACGCACACACGCGCACACGCGCACACGCACACGCACACACACACAATCAGTCAACTAAAACCCGTCGGCATGACGGTGAGAAGCGCCGCGTCGGTCAGTCCGGTGCGCGCGGAGCGGCAGCGAGATATCGCCGCACCTGGCGACGAAACAGCGGCACGGGCAGTCCTAAAAGGTCGCGTGGCAGAGCGGCAGAGCGTTACTGCGCTGGTCCCCGGCAGGCAAAACGCCGCCGTCCCATCTCCGTGCGTGACCGGGGAACAAACAACATGTGGTCCTGTCGCGTGGCCCGCTCGGTAGCGCGGGCCTCTGCCACGGTGGACAGACTCGCAGCCAGCTGTTCAGGCTCGCCGCAGCAACGCACCTTGTGCGTGAGGCACAGTGTGTGGTAAGTGGCCATGCCCTCCGCGCCGAGCCACCAAAGCCTCCCCAGCAGATCCGATACATGGTCGTACTTCCGTCGGCCAAAAAGTACTCTAGCAGCATAGTTTATGATTTTCTGACCGATACAAATGCAGACCTGACCCGACGACCCGACCCGACGACCTGACCTGACGACCTGACCCGACGACCTGACCCGACGACCTGACCCGACGACCTGACCCGACGACCTGACCCGACGACCTGACCTGACTTGACCTGACCTGACTTGACTTGACCTGACCTGACCTGACCTGACCTGACCTGCTCCGACCTGACCCGACCTTACCTGACCCGACCGACTTGACCTGACTTGACCTGACTTGACCTGACTTGACCTGACTTGACCTGACTTGACCTGACTTGACCTGACTTGACCTGACTTGACCTGACTTGACCTGACTTGACCTGACTTGACCTGACTTGACTTGACCTGACTTGACCTGACTTGACCTGACTTGACCTGACTTGACCTGACTTGACCTGACTTGACCTGACTTGACCTGACTTGACCTGACTTGACCTGACTTGACCTGACTTGACCTGACTTGACCTGACCCGACCTTAATTGACCTAACTTTACCTGACCTGACCCGACCTGACCCGACCCGACCCGACCCGACCTGACCTGACCCGACCTGACCTGACCTGACATGGCCTGACCTTTCCTGGCCTGACCTTTCCTGGCCTGACCCGACCTGACCTGACCCGACCTGGCCTGACCTGACCCGACCCGACCTGACCTGACCTGACCGGACCCGACCGGACCCGACCTGACCCGACCTGACCCGACCTGACCCGACCTGACCCGACCTGACCCGACCTGACCTGACCTGACCCGATCTGACCTGACCTGACCTGACCTGACCTGACCTGACCTGACCTGACCTGACCCGACCTGACCCGACCTGACCCGACCTGACCCGATCTGACCCGACCTGACCTGACCTGAACCTACCTGATCTGACCGGACCTGACCGGACCTGACCTGACCTGACCTGACCTGACCTGACCCGACCTGACCTGACCTGGGACCTGACCTGGCATGACCTGACCTGACCAGACCTGACCCGGTCCGGCCTGCTGTTCCACGGCGGTGGGTGGACTGTCCTCCCTACTACTGCCTCCTCCCTGCAGTCAGTTGGCACTCGGCGCACTCGGCGCTGCGCGAACTGCGGCGCTGTTTCTCAACTGTTCACTGTTGTACCTATTCATTCACGACCCGGATATACGGATTGCAGACATCTGATTTCTGTCTGATCGCACTACCTTGTAACATTGTCCTGGTTGGCTTCCATCACTTTCATGCTGCATACAGCTTGCGTCCAGTTCCATTCAATTGAAGCTCCCGTGTCTGTTTTCCGGCAGGTTTCCAGATGCTGATGAGCTCCAAGCTGGTACACATATTCAACCCTGAGCACAGCCTGGTGTACCAGGACATGAAGCAGCCGCTGACACACTACTTCATCGCCTCGTCACACAACACGTCAGTAACCAGCGCGGTGCCGCCCCTCGTCACACAACACGTCAGTAACCAGCGCGGTGCCGCCCCTCGTCACACAACACGTCAGTAACCAGCGCGGTGCCGCCCCTCGTCACACAACACGTCAGTAACCAGCGCGGTGCCGCCCCTCGTCACACAACACGTCAGTAACCAGCGGTGCCGCCCCTCGTCACACAACACGTCAGTAACCAGCGCGGTGCCGCCCCTCGTCACACAACACGTCAGTAACCAGCGCGGTGCCGCCCCTCGTCACACAACACGTCAGTAACCAGCGCGGTGCCGCCCCTCGTCACACAACACGTCAGTAACCAGCGCGGTGCCGCCCCTCGTCACACAACACGTCAGTAACCAGCGCGGTGCCGCCCCTCGTCACACAACACGTCAGTAACCAGCGCGGTGCCGCCCCTCGTCACACAACACGTCAGTAACCAGCGCGGTGCCGCCCCTCGTCACACAACACGTCAGTAACCAGCGCGGTGCCGCCCCTCGTCACACAACACGTCAGTAACCAGCGGTGCCGCCCCTCGTCACACAACACGTCAGTAACCAGCGCGGTGCCGCCCCTCGTCACACAACACGTCAGTAACCAGCGGTGCCGCCCCTCGTCACACAACACGTCAGTAACCAGCGCGGTGCCGCCCCTCGTCACACAACACGTTAGTAACCAGCGCGGTGCCGCCCCTCGTCACACAACACGTCAGTAACCAGCGCGGTGCCGCCCCTCGTCACACAACACGTCAGTAACCAGCGCGGTGCCGCCCCTCGTCACACAACACGTCAGTAACCAGCGCGGTGCCGCCCCTCGTCACACAACACGTCAGTAACCAGCGCGGTGCCGCCCCTCGTCACACAACACGTCAGTAACCAGCGCGGTGCCGCCCCTCGTCACACAACACGTCAGTAACCAGCGCGGTGCCGCCCCTCGTCACACAACACGTCAGTAACCAGCGCGGTGCCGCCCCTCGTCACACAACACGTCAGTAACCAGCGCGGTGCCGCCCCTCGTCACACAACACGTCAGTAACCAGCGCGGTGCCGCCCCTCGTCACACAACACGTCAGTAACCAGCGGTGCCTCGTCACAACACGTCAGTAACCAGCGCGGTGCCGCCCCTCGTCACACAACACGTCAGTAACCAGCGCGGTGCCGCCCCTCGTCACACAACACGTCAGTAACCAGCGCGGTGCCGCCCCTCGTCACACAACACGTCAGTAACCAGCGCGGTGCCGCCGGACGTACGGCAGGCAGGACCGGTCGCGGGGTAGCGGGCGGCGGTGTACCCAGCCTGAGCTGTACCTGTACCGGAGGACCGTTGGACCGGCGGGTTGCCGGCCCGGCTGTCGGGCTTTGTATGTGACTTCTGTCCACTGTCAGTGCGCTGTCCGGGATCGACCCGTCGTCGTTGGGTTTAGTCTGTTGGAAGCCACATGCGTGTTATGTACACTCCATGACTTATTATTTATGTATTCATTCATTTGTTCATTCATTCATTCATTCATTCATTCATTCATTCATTCATTCATTCATTCATTCATTATTACATTCATTATTGCATTTGTTGCATTTGTACATTCATGCATTCATTCATTTATGCATTCATTCATTCATTATTTCGTATTGCCAACGGGCAGTGACACCCCTAACAATTGAAGTCTTGAGATAAAACATTTGTTAATGTTTGCCGTTTCTATTGCACAGGTTTCCGTAGGCGGTGGAGTATCGATGTACCGTGTACAGTGTACCGTGTACAGTGTACCGTGTACAGTGTACCGTGTACAGTGTACCGTGTACAGTGTACCGTGTACAGTGTACCGTGTACAGTGTACCGTGTACAGTGTACCGTGTACAGTGTACCGTGTACAGTGTACCGTGTACAGTGTACCGTGTACAGTGTACCGTGTACAGTGTACCGTGTACAGTGTACCGTGTACCGTGTACAGTGTAACGTGTACAGTGTACCGTGTACAGTGTACCGTGTACAGTGTACAGTGTACCGTGTACCGTGTACCGTGTACAGTGTACAGTGTACCGTGTACAGTGTACCGTGTACAGTGTACCGTGTACAGTGTACAGTGTACCGTGTACAGTGTACAGTGTACCGTGTACAGTGTACCGTGTACCGTGTACAGTGTACCGTGTACAGTGTACCGTGTACAGTGTACCGTGTACAGTGTACCGTGTACAGTGTACCGTGTACAGTGTACCGTGTACAGTGTACCGTGTACAGTGTACCGTGTACAGTGTACCGTGTACAGTGTACCGTGTACAGTGTACCGTGTATAGTGTACCGTGTACAGTGTACCGTGTACAGTGTACCGTGTACAGTGTACCGTGTACAGTGTACCGTGTACAGTGTACAGTGTACCGTGTACAGTGTACAGTGTACCGTGTACAGTGTACCGTGTACAGTGTACCGTGTACAGTGTACCGTGTACAGTGTACCGTGTACAGTGTACAGTGTACAGTGTACCATGTACCGTGTACAGTGTACAGTGTACCGTGTACTGTGTACTGTGTACTGTGTACTGTGTACCGGTACCCGTTCTATAGACTAGTGGCGATTTGTAACCGTGTGATCGTTGACGTGTATGTGTGTGTGTGTGTGTGGACTTTGACAGGTACCTGCTGGGTAATCAGCTGACCGGCATGTCCAGTGTGGAGGCATACATCATTGCGCTGCAGAAAGGCTGTCGCTGTGTCGAACGTGAGTACCCTCCAGACACTAAACACTAGAATAGAATACTCGACACTAGACTCAGCCGGGCGGGACGTGGACACTAGAATAGAATACTCGACACTAGACCCTGCCGGGCGGGACGTGGACACTAGAATAGAATACTCGACACTAGACCCTGCCGGGCGGGACGTGGATACTATAATATAATACTAGACACTAGACTCAGCCGGGCGGGACGTGGATACTAGAATAGAATACTCGACACTAGACTCAGCCGGGCGGGACGTGGACACTAGAATAGAATACTCGACACTAGACCCTGCCGGGCGGGACGTGGATACTATAATATAATACTAGACACTAGACTCAGCCGGGCGGGACGTGGATACTAGAATAGAATACTCGACACTAGACTCAGCCGGGTGGGACGTGAATACTGTAATAGAATACTAGACACTAGACTCAGCCGGGTGGGACGTGAATACTATAATAGACTACTAGACACTAGACTCAGCCGGGCGGGACGTGGACACTAGAATAGAATACTCGACACTAGACTCAGCCGGGCGGGACGTGGACACTAGAATAGAATACTAGACACTAGACCCTGCCGGGCGGGACGTGGATACTATAATAGAATACTCGACACTAGACTCAGCCGGGTGGGACGTGAATACTATAATAGAATACTAGACACTAGACTCAGCCGGGCGGGACGGGCTGCAGCTCTCCTGTGTGGTGTGGAGGTTACAGAGGAGGAGGTGAGCGGACAGTCACAGAGGCCGCCGCCGCTCCCGTGGTAAGGGGTCAGACAAGATACGTCGCGGGTCAATTCCTGGTGGAAGTGGGCATGGCTATTGGCCCTACTATCTGATGGCAGCTGGCCCGGTGTTCGGGACTGAGTGGCTGGCACGGATTGCGTTGTCTTCGGGGAGCGACTGAGACAGGTGTGGGTACACGACAGGTGGATCAGGTGTTGGCGGGAGCGGCTGTGGGTGGTACACGACAGGTGGATCAGGTGTTGGCGGGAGCGGCTGTGGGTGGGTACATGACAGGTGGATCAGGTGTTGGCGGGAGCGGCTGTGGGTGGTACATGACAGGTGGATCAGGTGTTGGCGGGAGCGGCTGTGGGTGGTACATGACAGGTGGATCAGGTGTTGGCGGGAGCGGCTGTGGGTGGTACATGACAGGTGGATCAGGTGTTGGCGGGAGCGGCTGTGGGTGGTACATGACAGGTGGATCAGGTGTTGGCGGGAGCGGCTGTGGGTGGGTACATGACAGGTGGATCAGGTGTTGGCGGGAGCGGCTGTGGGTGGTACATGACAGGTGGATCAGGTGTTGGCGGGAGCGGCTGTGGGTGGTACACGACATGTGGATCAGGTGTTGGCGGGAGCGGCTGTGGGTGGTGGTGGACCAGGTGTTGGCGGGAGCGGCTGTAGGTGATATGGCTACACCACGGGCGGAGCTGTATCGGCCGGAGCCTTCACCGGACCTGCGGCCTGCACCAGACCTGCGGCCTGCACCGGACCTGCGGCCTGCACCGGACCTGCGGCCTGCACCGGGCCTGCGGCCTGCACCGAACCTGCAGCCTGCACCGGACCTGCGGCCTGCACCGGACCTGCGGCCTGCACCGGACCTGCGGCCTGCACCGGACCTGCGGCCTGCACCGGACCTGCGGCCTGCACCGCACCTGCGGCCTGCGCCGGCCGGCGTATCGCCCGTCTCGCATACGTGTGATGAGCTCATACACGGTGTGGCAGTCACGCACGCTGTGGCACACGGTCATGTTTAATCCCTCATGTTTAATGGTCCTGAGTCAGTGGCGGAAGTGTGGATCACACCAGCTGCTGTTCGTGCCATCTGACTTTTCCGTCATTTATGTCGAAACTGCAGTGCAATGGCCTGGCTCATTGCAGTATGTAATGTTTTGGAAAGTTTGATTTGCATTGCTTACTTCTGAGTCGAAATGAGAAATGGCGTGTTTGTTGTCCATGTATTGACCTGCATTGACCTGCATTGACCTGCATTGGTCTGCATTGGCCTGCATTGATCTGCATTGACCTGCATTGACCTGTGTTGACCTGCTCTCTGCTCCTCCGTGGCAGTGGACTGCAAGGAATGGAGTATCTGTTGTTCGTGTGTTGACCTGTGTTGACCTGCTCTCTGCTCCTCCGTGGCAGTGGACTGCAGGGAATGGAGTATCTGTTGTTCGTGTGTTGACCTGTGTTGACCTGCTCTCTGCTCCTCCGTGGCAGTGGACTGCAGGGAATGGAGTATCTGTTGTGCGTGTGTTGACCTGTGTTGACCTGCTCTCTGCTCCTCCGTGGCAGTGGACTGCAGGGAATGGAGTATCTGTTGTTCGTGTGTTGACCTGTGTTGACCTGTGTTGACCTGTGCTGACCTGTGATGACCTGTGCTGACCTGTGCTGACCTGTGCTGACCTCCTCTATCTCCTCTCCTCCGCGCCAGTGGACTGCTGGGATGGTGAGGACGGCGAGCCCGTCATCTACCACGGCTACACGCTCACCTCCAAGATCCGCTTCTGTGACGTCATCAGTGACGCCATCAAGCCGTACGCGTTCCAGTACTCGGAGTACCCTCTGATCCTGAGCATCGAGAACCACTGCTCGGTGCAGCAGCAGGACAAGATGGCGCACCACCTCAAGAGCATCCTCGGCGGTCAGTGGTGGCCTCGGCAGATTATGAGGAAGCGGCGCCGATCGCTCGCTTCGTTCTGTTGACTGTTTATTGTCATCCTGAAAGTTGAATGTCATTGTACTTAACCCGCCATTGCCGGGTTAAGTCACCAGCGGTGCTGGAAGAACAGTTCTCCGATCGATCGCTGTCACTGACTTGCTGGCGAGTTTTATTCGTGTGCTTATTATTTAATTTGGTATTGTCTGAAGCTAAGCATTTGTTCCGCGCTGCATTCTCCTCAAGCGTCCTATAACGATTTATACAAAGGTATATACATGTATGATATACGCCAGATATTTCCTGCGTATAGTAAGGAAGGCGTATGGTATGCTGTTTCTGAGAACGAAATAGCATTGCGCCACTGTTCGTGTGGGCGACTGTCCTCTATGTATGCACCGTGTCTCGAGTGGACTCGAGTGACGGTCTGTCTGAGAATACGGTACCTGACCAGCGACCGTCCCTCGCCTCCCAGACATGCTGTACGTCACTCCTCTCCTGTGATGACCAGCGACCGTCCCTCGCCTCCCAGACATGCTGTACGTCTCTCCTCTCCTGTGGTGACCAGCGACCGTCCCTCGCCTCCCAGACATGTTGTACGTCACTCCTCCTGTGATGACCAGCGACCGTCCCTCGCCTCCCAGACATGCTGTACGTCACTCCTCTCCTGTGATGACCAGCGACCGTCCCTCGCCTCCCAGACATGCTGTACGTCTCTCCTCTCCTGTGGTGACCAGCGACCGTCCCTCGCCTCCCAGACATGTTGTACGTCACTCCTCCTGTGATGACCAGCGACCACCCCTCGCCTCCCAGACATGCTGTACGTCACTCCTGTGATGACCAGCGACCGTCCCTCGCCTCCCAGACATGATGTACGTCACTCCTCCTGTGATGACCAGCGACCGTCCCTCGCCTCCCAGACATGCTGTACGTCACTCCTCTCCTGTGATGACCAGCGACCGTCCCTCGCCTCCCAGACATGCGGTACGTCACTCCTCCTGTGATGACCAGCGACCGTCCCTCGCCTCCCAGACATGTTGTACGTCACTCCTCTTGTGATGACCAGCGACCGTCCCTCGCCTCCCAGACATGCTGTACGTCACTCCTCCTGTGATGACCACCGACCGTCCCTCGCCTTCCAGACATGCTGTACGTCACTCCTCTCCTGTGATGACCAGCAACCGTCCCTCGCCTCCCAGACATGCTGTACGTCACTCCTGTGATGACCAGCGACCGTCCCTCGCCTCCCAGACATGCTATACGTCACTCCTCTCCTGTGATGACCAGCGACCGTCCCTCGCCTCCCAGACAAGCTGTACGTCACTCCTCTCCTGTGATGACCAGCGACCGTCCCTCGCCTACCAGACATGCTGTACGTCACTCCTCTCCTGTGATGACCAGCGACCGTCCCTCGCCTCCCAGACATGATGTACGTCACTCCTCCTGTGATGACCAGCGACCGTCCCTCGCCTCCCAGACATGCTGTACGTCACTCCTCTCCTGTGATGACCAGCGACCACCCCTCGCCTCCCAGACATGATGTACGTCACTCCTCCTGTGATGACCAGCGATCACCCCTCGCCTCCCAGACATGCTGTACGTCACTCCTCTCCTGTGATGACCAGCGACCGTCCCTCGCCTCCCAGACATGCTGTACGTCACTCCTCTCCTGTGGTGACCAGCGACCGTCCCTCGCCTCCCAGACATGCTGTACGTCACTCCTGTGATGACCAGCGACCGTCCCTCGCCTCACAGACATGCTGTACGTCACTCCTCTCCTGTGATGACCAGCGACCACCCCTCGCCTCCCAGACATGATGTACGTCACTCCTCCTGTGATGACCAGCGACCACCCCTCGCCTCCCAGACATGATGTACGTCACTCCTCCTGTGATGACCAGCGACCACCCCTCGCCTCCCAGACATGCTGTACGTTACTCCTCCTGTCATGACCAGCGACCACCCCTCGCCTCCCAGACATGCTGTACGTCACTCCTCTCCTGTGATGACCAGCGACCGTCCCTCGCCTCCCAGACATGCTGTACGTCACTCCTCTCCTGTGATGACCAGCGACCGTCCCTCGCCTCCCAGACATGCTGTACGTCACTCCTCTCCTGTGATGACCAGCGACCACCCCTCGCCTCCCAGACATGATGTACGTCACTCCTGTGATGACCAGCGACCGTCCCTCGCCTCCCAGACATGCTGTACGTCACTCCTCTCCTGTGATGACCAGCGACCGTCCCTCGCCTCCCAGACATGCTGTACGTCACTCCTCTCCTGTGATGACCAGCAACCGTCCCTCGCCTCCCAGACATGCTGTACGTCACTCCTCTCCTGTGATGACCAGCGACCGTCCCTCGCCTCCCAGACATGCTGTACGTCACTCCTGTCCTGTGATGACCAGCGACCGTCCCTCGCCTCACAGACATGTTGTACGTCACTCCTTCTGTGATGACCAGCGACCGTCCCTCGCCTCCCAGACATGCTGTACGTCACTCCTCTCCTGTGATGACCAGCGACCGTCCCTCGGCTCCCAGACATGCTGTACGTCACTCCTCCTGTGATGACCAGCGACCGTCCCTCGCCTCCCAGACATGTTGTACGTCACTCCTCTCCTGTGATGGCCAGCCACCGTCCCTCGCCTCCCAGACATGCTGTACGTCACTCCTCCTGTGATGACCAGCGACCACCCCTCGCCTCCCAGACATGCTGTACGTCACTCCTCTCCTGTGATGACCAGCGACCACCCCTCGCCTCCCAGACATGATGTACGTCACTCCTCCTGTGATGACCAGCGACCACCCCTCGCCTCCCAGACATGATGTACGTCACTCCTCCTGTGATGACCAGCGACCACCCCTCGCCTCCCAGACATGCTGTACGTCACTCCTCCTGTGATGACCAGCGACCACCCCTCGCCTCCCAGACATGCTGTACGTCACTCCTCTCCTGTGATGACCAGCGACCGTCCCTCGCCTCCCAGACATGCTGTACGTCACTCCTCCTGTGATGACCAGCGACCACCCCTCGCCTCCCAGACATGCTGTACGTCACTCCTCTCCTGTGATGACCAGCGACCGTCCCTCGCCTCCCAGACATGCTGTACGTCACTCCTCCTGTGATGACCAGCGACCACCCCTCGCCTCCCAGACATGCTGTACGTCACTCCTCTCCTGTGATGACCAGCGACCGTCCCTCGCCTCCCAGACATGCTGTACGTCACTCCTCCTGTGATGACCAGCGACCACCCCTCGCCTCCCAGACATGCTGTACGTCACTCCTCTCCTGTGATGACCAGCGACCGTCCCTCGCCTCCCAGACATGCTGTACGTCACTCCTCTCCTGTGATGACCAGCGACCGTCCCTCGCCTCCCAGACATGCTGTACGTCACTCCTCCTGTGATGACCAGCGACCACCCCTCGCCTCCCAGACATGTTGTACGTCACTCCTCCTGTGATGACCAGCGACCGTCCCTCGCCTCCCAGACATGTTGTACGCCACTCCTCTCCTGTGATGACCAGCGACCGTCCCTCGCCTCCCAGACATGCTGTACGTCACTCCTCTCCTGTGATGACCAGCGACCGTCCCTCGCCTCCCAGACATGCTGTACGTCACTCCTCCTGTGATGACCAGCGACCGTCCCTCGCCTCCCAGACATGATGTACGTCACTCCTCCTGTGATGACCAGCGACCGTCCCTCGCCTCCCAGACATGATGTACGTCACTCCTCCTGTGATGACCAGCGACCGTCCCTCACCTCCCAGACATGCTGTACGTCACTCCTCTCCTGTGATGACCAGCGACCGTCCCTCGCCTCCCAGACATGCTGTACATCACTCCTCCTGTGATGACCAGCTACCACCCCTCGCCTCCCAGACATGTTGTACGTCACTCCTCTCCTGTGATGACCAGCGACCGTCCCTCGCCTCCCAGACATGCTGTACGTCACTCCTCTCCTGTGATGACCAGCGACCGTCCCTCGCCTCCCAGACATGCTATACTTCACTCCTCTCCTGTGATGACCAGCGACCGTCCCTCGCCTCCCAGACATGCTATACGTCACTCCTCTCCTGTGGTGACCAGCGACCACCCCTCGCCTCCCAGACATGCTGTACGTCACTCCTCTCCTGTGATGACCAGCGACCGTCCCTCGCCTCCCAGACATGCTGTACGTCACTCCTCTCCTGTGGTGACCAGCGACCGTCCCTCGCCTCCCAGACATGCTGTACGTCACTCCTGTGATGACCAGCGACCGTCCCTCGCCTCCCAGACATGCTATACGTCACTCCTCTCCTGTGATGACCAGCGACCGTCCCTCGCCTCCCAGACAAGCTGTACGTCACTCCTCTCCTGTGATGACCAGCGACCGTCCCTCGCCTACCAGACATGCTGTACGTCACTCCTCTCCTGTGATGACCAGCGACCGTCCCTCGCCTCCCAGACATGATGTACGTCACTCCTCCTGTGATGACCAGCGACCGTCCCTCGCCTCCCAGACATGCTGTGCGTCACTCCTCTCCTGTGATGACCAGCGACCACCCCTCGCCTCCCAGACATGATGTACGTCACTCCTCCTGTGATGACCAGCGATCACCCCTCGCCTCCCAGACATGCTGTACGTCACTCCTCTCCTGTGATGACCAGCGACCGTCCCTCGCCTCCCAGACATGCTGTACGTCACTCCTCTCCTGTGGTGACCAGCGACCGATCCTCGCCTCCCAGACATGCTGTACGTCACTCCTGTGATGACCAGCGACCGTCCCTCGCCTCCCAGACATGCTGTACGTCACTCCTCTCCTGTGATGACCAGCGACCACCCCTCGCCTCCCAGACATGATGTACGTCACTCCTCCTGTGATGACCAGCGACCACCCCTCGCCTCCCAGACATGATGTACGTCACTCCTCCTGTGATGACCAGCGACCACCCCTCGCCTCCCAGACATGCTGTACGTCACTCCTCCTGTCATGACCAGCGACCACCCCTCGCCTCCCAGACATGCTGTACGTCACTCCTCTCCTGTGATGACCAGCGACCGTCCCTCGCCTCCCAGACATGCTGTACGTCACTCCTCTCCTGTGATGACCAGCGACCGTCCCTCGCCTCCCAGACATGCTGTACGTCACTCCTCTCCTGTGATGACCAGCGACCACCCCTCGCCTCCCAGACATGATGTACGTCACTCCTCCTGTGATGACCAGCGACCGTCCCTCGCCTCCCAGACATGCTGTACGTCACTCCTCTCCTGTGATGACCAGCGACCGTCCCTCGCCTCCCAGACATGCTGTACGTCACTCCTCTCCTGTGATGACCAGCAACCGTCCCTCGCCTCCCAGACATGCTGTACGTCACTCCTCTCCTGTGATGACCAGCGACCGTCCCTCGCCTCCCAGACATGCTGTACGTCACTCCTGTCCTGTGATGACCAGCGACCGTCCCTCGCCTCACAGACATGTTGTACGTCACTCCTCCTGTGATGACCAGCGACCGTCCCTCGCCTCCCAGACATGCTGTACGTCACTCCTCTCCTGTGATGACCAGCGACCGTCCCTCGGCTCCCAGACATGCTGTACGTCACTCCTCCTGTGATGACCAGCGACCGTCCCTCGCCTCCCAGACATGTTGTACGTCACTCCTCTCCTGTGATGACCAGCCACCGTCCCTCGCCTCCCAGACATGCTGTACGTCACTCCTCCTGTGATGACCAGCGACCACCCCTCGCCTCCCAGACATGCTGTACGTCACTCCTCTCCTGTGATGACCAGCGACCACCCCTCGCCTCCCAGACATGATGTACGTCACTCCTCCTGTGATGACCAGCGACCACCCCTCGCCTCCCAGACATGATGTACGTCACTCCTCCTGTGATGACCAGCGACCACCCCTCGCCTCCCAGACATGCTGTACGTCACTCCTCCTGTGATGACCAGCGACCACCCCTCGCCTCCCAGACATGCTGTACGTCACTCCTCTCCTGTGATGACCAGCAACCGTCCCTCGCCTCCCAGACATGCTGTACGTCACTCCTCCTGTGATGACCAGCGACCACCCCTCGCCTCCCAGACATGCTGTACGTCACTCCTCTCCTGTGATGACCAGCGACCGTCCCTCGCCTCCCAGACATGCTGTACGTCACTCCTCCTGTGATGACCAGCGACCACCCCTCGCCTCCCAGACATGCTGTACGTCACTCCTCTCCTGTGATGACCAGCGACCGTCCCTCGCCTCCCAGACATGCTGTACGTCACTCCTCCTGTGATGACCAGCGACCACCCCTCGCCTCCCAGACATGCTGTACGTCACTCCTCTCCTGTGATGACCAGCGACCGTCCCTCGCCTCCCAGACATGCTGTACGTCACTCCTCTCCTGTTATGACCAGCGACCGTCCCTCGCCTCCCAGACATGCTGTACGTCACTCCTCCTGTGATGACCAGCGACCACCCCTCGCCTCCCAGACATGTTGTACGTCACTCCTCCTGTGATGACCAGCGACCGTCCCTCGCCTCCCAGACATGTTGTACGCCACTCCTCTCCTGTGATGACCAGCGACCGTCCCTCGCCTCCCAGACATGCTGTACGTCACTCCTCTCCTGTGATGACCAGCGACCGTCCCTCGCCTCCCAGACATGCTGTACGTCACTCCTGTGATGACCAGCGACCGTCCCTCGCCTCCCAGACATGATGTACGTCACTCCTCCTGTGATGACCAGCGACCGTCCCTCGCCTCCCAGACATGATGTACGTCACTCCTCCTGTGATGACCAGCGACCGTCCCTCGCCTCCCAGACATGCTGTACATCACTCCTCCTGTGATGACCAGCGACCACCCCTCGCCTCCCAGACATGTTGTACGTCACTCCTCTCCTGTGATGACCAGCGACCGTCCCTCGCCTCCCAGACATGCTGTACGTCACTCCTCTCCTGTGATGACCAGCGACCGTCCCTCGCCTCCCAGACATGCTATACTTCACTCCTCTCCTGTGATGACCAGCGACCGTCCCTCGCCTCCCAGACATGCTATACGTCACTCCTCTCCTGTGGTGACCAGCGACCACCCCTCGCCTCCCAGACATGCTGTACGTCACTCCTCTCCTGTGATGACCAGCGACCGTCCCTCGCCTCCCAGACATGCTGTACGTCACTCCTCTCCTGTGATGACCAGCGACCGTCCCTCGCCTCCCAGACATGTTGTACGTCACTCCTCTCCTGTGATCACCAGCGACCGTCCCTCGCCTCCCAGACATGTTGTACGTCACTCCTCTCCTGTGATGACCAGCGACCGTCCCTCGCCTCCCAGACATGTTGTACGTCACTCCTCTCCTGTGATGACCAGCGACCGTCCCTCGCCTCCCAGACATGTTGTACGTCACTCCTCTCCTGTGATGACCAGCGACCGTCCCTCGCCTCCCAGACATGCTGTACGTCACTCCTCTCCTGTGATGACCAGCGACCGTCCCTCGCCTCCCAGACATGCTGTACGTCACTCCTCATGTGATGACCAGCGACCGTCCCTCGCCTCCCAGACATGCTGTACGTCACTCCTCCTGTGATGACCAGCGACCGTCCCTCGCCTCCCAGACATGCTGTACGTCACTCCTCCTGTGATGACCAGCGACCGTCCCTCGCCTCCCAGACATGCTGTACGTCACTCCTCTCCTGTGATGACCAGCGACCGTCCCTCGCCTCCCAGACATGCTGTACGTCACTCCTGTGATGACCAGCGACCGTCCCTCGCCTCCCAGACATGCTATACGTCACTCCTCTCCTGTGATGACCAGCGACCGTCCCTCGCCTCCCAGACAAGCTGTACGTCACTCCTCTCCTGTGATGACCAGCGACCGTCCCTCGCCTCCCAGACATGCTGTACGTCACTCCTCTCCTGTGATGACCAGCGACCGTCCCTCGCCTCCCAGACATAATGTACGTCACTCCTGTGATGACCAGCGACCGTCCCTCGCCTCCCAGACATGCTGTACGTCACTCCTCTCCTGTGATGACCAGCGACCGTCCCTCGCCTCCCAGACATGCTGTACATCACTCCTCTCCTGTGATGACCAGCGACCACCCCTCGCCTCCCAGACATGATGTACGTCACTCCTCCTGTGATGACCAGCGACTGTCCCTCGCCTCCCAGACATGCTGTACGTCACTCCTCTCCTGTGATGACCAGCGACCGTCCCTCGCCTCCCAGACATGCTGTACGTCACTCCTCTCCTGTGATGACCAGCGACCGTCCCTCGCCTCCCAGACATGCTGTACGTCACTCCTCTCATGTGATGACCAGCGACCGTCCCTCGCCTCCCAGACATGCTGTACGTCACTCCTCTCCTGTGATGACCAGCGACCGTCCCTCGCCTCACAGACATGTTGTACGTCACTCCTCCTGTGATGACCAGCGACCGTCCCTCGCCTCCCAGACATGCTGTACGTCACTCCTCTCCTGTGATGACCAGCGACCGTCCCTCGCCTCCCAGACATGCTGTACGTCACTCCTGTGATGACCAGCGACCACCCCTCGCCTCCCAGACATGCTGTACGTCACTCCTCTCCTGTGATGACCAGCGACCATCCCTCGCCTCCCAGACATGATGTACGTCACTCCTCCTGTGATGACCAGCGACCACCCCTCGCCTCCCAGACATGATGTATGTCACTCCTCATGTGATGACCAGCGACCACCCCTCGCCTCCCAGACATGCTGTACGTCACTCCTCCTGTGATGACCAGCGACCACCCCTCGCCTCCCAGACATGCTGTACGTCACTCCTCTCCTGTGATGACCAGCGACCGTCCCTCGCCTCCCAGACATGCTGTACGTCACTCCTCCTGTGATGACCAGCGACCACCCCTCGCCTCCCAGACATGCTGTACGTCACTCCTCTCCTGTGATGACCAGCGACCGTCCCTCGCCTCCCAGACATGCTGTACGTCACTCCTCCTGTGATGACCAGCGACCGTCCCTCGCCTCCCAGACATGCTGTACGTCACTCCTCCTGTCATGACCAGCGACCACCCCTCGCCTCCCAGACATGCTGTACGTCACTCCTCTCCTGTGATGACCAGCGACCGTCCCTCGCCTCCCAGACATGCTGTGCGTCACTCCTCCTGTGATGACCAGCGACCACCCCTCGCCTCCCAGACATGCTGTACGTCACTCCTCTCCTGTGATGACCAGCGACCGTCCCTCGCCTCCCAGACATGCTGTACGTCACTCCTCCTGTGATGACCAGCGACAACCCCTCGCCTCCCAGACATGCTGTACGTCACTCCTCTCCTGTGATGACCAGCGACCGTCCCTCGCCTCCCAGACATCCTGTACGCCACTCCTCCTGTGATGACCAGCGACCACCCCTCGCTTCCCAGACATGCTGTACGTCACTCCTCTCCTGTGATGACCAGCGACCGTCCCTCGCCTCCCAGACATGCTGTACGTCACTCCTCTCCTGCGATGACCAGCGACCGTCCCTCGCCTCCCAGACATGTTGTACGTCACTCCTGTGATGACCAGCGACCGTCCCTCGCCTCCCAGAAATGCTGTACGTCACTCCTCTCCTGTGATGACCAGCGACCGTCCCTCGCCTCCCAGACATGCTGTACGTCACTCCTCCTGTGATGACCAGCGACCACCCCTCGCCTCCCAGGCATGCTGTACGTCACTCCTCTCCTGTGATGACCAGCGACCGTCCCTCGCCTCCCAGACATGCTGTACGTCACTCCTCCTGTGATGACCAGCGACCACCCCTCGCCTCCCAGACATGCTGTACGTCACTCCTCTCCTGTGATGACCAGCGACCGTCCCTCGCCTCCCAGACATGCTGTACGTCACTCCTCCTGTGATGACCAGCGACCACCCCTCGCCTCCCAGACATGCTGTACGTCACTCCT
Source organism: Chirona hameri (assembly GCA_036785665.1). Classification (NCBI taxonomy): domain Eukaryota; kingdom Metazoa; phylum Arthropoda; class Thecostraca; order Balanomorpha; family Balanidae; genus Chirona; species Chirona hameri. The sequence continues at coordinate 51,413 of JAXIVJ010004604.1, forward strand.
CTCCTGTGCTGACCAGCGACCGTCCCTCGCCTCCCAGACATGCTGTACGTCACTCCTCTCCTGTGATGACCAGCGACCGTCCCTCGCCTCCCAGACATGTTGTACGTCACTCCAGTGATGACCAGCCACCGTCCCTCGCCTCCCAGAAATGCTGTACGTCACTCCTCTCCTGTGATGACCAGCGACCGTCCCTCGCCTCCCAGACATGATGTACGTCACTCCTGTGATGACCAGCGACCGTCCCTCACCTCCCAGACATGCTGTACGTCACTCCTCTCCTGTGATGACCAGCGACCGTCCCTCGCCTCCCAGACATGCTGTACGTCACTCCTCTCCTGTGATGACCAGCGACCGTCCCTCGCCTCCCAGAAATGTTGTACGTCACTCCTCTCCTGTGATGACCAGCGACCGTCCCTCGCCTCCCAGACATGCTGTACGTCACTCCTCTCCTGTGATGACCAGCGACCGTCCCTCGCCTCCCAGACATGCTGTACGTCACTCCTCCTGTGATGACCAGCGACCACCACTCGCCTCCCAGACATGTTGTACGTCACTCCTCCTGTGATGACCAGCGACCGTCCCTCGCCTCCTAGACATGTTGTACGCCACTCCTCTCCTGTGATGACCAGCGACCGTCCCTCGCCTCCCAGACATGCTGTACGTCACTCCTCTCCTGTGATGACCAGCGACCGTCCCTCGCCTCCCAGATATGCTGTACGTCACTCCTCCTGTGATGACCAGCGACCGTCCCTCGCCTCCCAGACATGATGTACGTCACTCCTCCTGTGATGACCAGCGACCGTCCCTCGCCTCCCAGACATGATGTACGTCACTCCTCCTGTGATGACCAGCGACCGTCCCTCGCCTCCCAGACATGCTGTACGTCACTCCTCTCCTGTGATGACCAGCGACCGTCCCTCGCCTCCCAGACATGCTGTACATCACTCCTCCTGTGATGACCAGCGACCACCCCTCGCCTCCCAGACATCATGTACGTCACTCCTCTCCTGTGATGACCAGCGACCGTCCCTCGCCTCCCAGACATGCTGTACGTCACTCCTCTCCTGTGATGACCAGCGACCGTCCCTCGCCTCTCAGACATGCTGTACGTCACTCCTCCTGTGATGACAAGCGACCGTCCCTCGCCTCCCAGACATGCTATACGTCACTCCTCTCCTGTGATGACCAGCGACCACCCCTCGCCTCCCAGACATGCTGTACGTCACTCCTCTCCTGTGATGACCAGCGACCGTCCCTCGCCTCCCAGACATGCTGTACGTCACTCCTCTCCTGTGATGACCAGCGACCGTCCCTCGCCTCCCAGACATGTTGTACGTCACTCCTCTCCTGTGATCACCAGCGACCGTCCCTCGCATCCCAGACATGTTGTACGTCACTCCTCTCCTGTGATGACCAGCGACCGTCCCTCGCCTCCCAGACATGTTGTACGTCACTCCTCTCCTGTGATGACCAGCGACCGTCCCTCGCCTCCCAGACATGTTGTACGTCACTCCTCCTGTGATGACCAGCGACCGTCCCTCGCCTCCCAGACATGCTGTACGTCACTTCTCTCCTGTGATGACCAGCGACCGTCCCTCGCCTCCCAGACATGCTGTACGTCACTCCTCCTGTGATGACAAGCGACCGTCCCTCGCCTCCCAGACATGTTGTACGTCACTCCTCTCCTGTGATGACCAGCGACCGTCCCTCGCCTCCCAGACATGTTGTACGTCACTCCTCTCCTGTGATGACCAGCGACCGTCCCTCGCCTCCCAGACATGCTGTACGTCACTCCTGTGATGACCAGCGACCACCCCTCGCCTCCCAGACATGCGGTACGTCACTCCTCTCCTGTGATGACCAGCGACCACCCCTCGCCTCCCAGACATGATGTACGTCACTCCTCCTGTGATGACCAGCGACCACCCCTCGCCTCCCAGACATGATGTACGTCACTCCTCCTGTGATGACCAGCGACCACCCCTCGCCTCCCAGACATGCTGTACGTCACTCCTCTCCTGTGATGACCAGCGACCGTCCCTCGCCTCCCAGACATGCTGTACGTCACTCCTCCTGTGATGACCAGCGACCACCCCTCGCCTCCCAGACATGCTGTACGTCACTCCTCTCCTGTGATGACCAGCGACCGTCCCTCGCCTCCCAGACATGCTGTACGTCACTCCTCTCCTGTGATGACCAGCGACCGTCCCTCGCCTCCCAGACATGTTGTACGTCACTCCTGTGATGACCAGCGACCGTCCCTCGCCTCCCAGAAATGCTGTACGTCACTCCTCTCCTGTGATGACCAGCGACCGTCCCTCGCCTCCCAGACATGATGTACGTCACTCCTCCTGTGATGACCAGCGACCACCCCTCGCCTCCCAGACATGATGTACGTCACTCCTCTCCTGTGATGACCAGCGACCGTCCCTCGCCTCCCAGACATGCTGTACGTCACTCCTCCTGTGATGACCAGCGACCGTCCCTCGCCTCCCAGACATGTTGTACGTCACTCCTCTCCTGTGATGACCAGCGACCGTCCCTCGCCTCCCAGACATGCTGTACGTCACTCCTGTGATGACCAGCGACCACCCCTCGCCTCCCAGACATGCTGTACGTCACTCCTCTCCTGTGATGACCAGCGACCACCCCTCGCCTCTCAGACATGATGTACGTCACTCCTCCTGTGATGACCAGTGACCACCCCTCGCCTCCCAGACATGATGTACGTCACTCCTGTGATGACCAGCGACCACCCCTCGCCTCCCAGACATGCTGTACGTCACTCCTCCTGTGATCACCAGCGACCACCCCTCGCCTCCCAGACATGATGTACGTCACTCCTCTCCTGTGATGACCAGCGACCGTCCCTCGCCTCCCAGACATGCTGTACGTCACTCCTCCTGTGATGACCAGCGACCACCCCTCGCCTCCCAGACATGCTGTACGTCACTCCTCTCCTGTGATGACCAGCGACCGTCCCTCGCCTCCCAGACATGATGTACGTCACTCCTCCTGTGATGACCAGCGACCACCCCTCGCCTCCCAGACATGCTGTACGTCACTTCTCTCCTGTGATGACCAGCGACCGTCCCTCGCCTCCCAGACATGCTGTACGTCACTCCTGTGATGACCAGCGACCACCCCTCGCCTCCCAGACATGCTGTACGTCACTCCTCTCCTGTGATGACCAGCGACCGTCCCTCGCCTCCCAGACATGCTGTACGTCACTCCTCTCCTGTGATGACCAGCGACCGTCCCTCGCCTCCCAGACATGTTGTACGTCACTCCTGTGATGACCAGCGACCGTCCCTCGCCTCCCAGAAATGATGTACGTCACTCCTCTCCTGTGATGACCAGCGACCGTCCCTCGCCTCCCAGACATGCTGTACGTCACTCCTCCTGTGATGACCAGCGACCACCCCTCGCCTCCCAGACATGCTGTACGTCACTCCTCTCCTGTGATGACCAGCGACCGTCCCTCGCCTCCCAGACATGCTGTACGTCACTCCTCCTGTGATGACCAGCGACCACCCCTCGCCTCCCAGACATGCTGTACGTCACTCCTCTCCTGTGATGACCAGCGACCGTCCCTCGCCTCCCAGATATGCTGTACGTCACTCCTCTCCTGTGATGACCAGCGACCGTCCCTCGCCTCCCAGACATGTTGTACGTCACTCCTGTGATGACCAGCGACCGTCCCTCGCCTCCCAGAAATGCTGTACGTCACTCCTCTCCTGTGATGACCAGCGACCGTCCCTCGCCTCCCAGACATGATGTACGTCACTCCTGTGATGACCAGCGACCGTCCCTCACCTCCCAGACATGCTGTACGTCACTCCTCTCCTGTGATGACCAGCGACCGTCCCTCGCCTCCCAGACATGCTGTACGTCACTCCTGTGATGACCAGCGACCGTCCCTCGCCTCCCAGACATGCTGTACGTCACTCCTCTCCTGTGATGACCAGCGACCGTCCCTCGCCTCCCAGACATGTTGTACGTCACTCCTCTCCTGTGATGACCAGCGACCGTCCCTCGCCTCCCAGATATGCTGTACGTCACTCCTCTCCTGTGATGACCAGCGACCGTCCCTCGCCTCCCAGACATGCTGTACGTCACTCCTCCTGTGATGACCAGCGACCACCCCTCGCCTCCCAGACATGTTGTACGTCACTCCTCCTGTGATGACCAGCGACCGTCCCTCGCCTCCCAGACATGTTGTACGCCACTCATCTCCTGTGATGACCAGCGACCGTCCCTCGCCTCCCAGACATGCTGTACGTCACTCCTCTCCTGTGATGACCAGCGACCGTCCCTCGCCTCCCAGACATGCTGTTCGTCACTCCTGTGATGACCAGCGACCGTCCCTCGCCTCCCAGACATGATGTACGTCACTCCTCCTGTGATGACCAGCGACCGTCCCTCGCCTCCCAGACATGATGTACGTCACTCCTCCTGTGATGACCAGCGACCGTCCCTCGCCTCCCAGACATGCTGTACGTCACTCCTCTCCTGTGATGACCAGCGACCGTCCCTCGCCTCCCAGACATGCTGTACATCACTCCTCCTGTGATGACCAGCGACCACCCCTCGCCTCCCAGACATGCTGTACGTCACTCCTCTCCTGTGATGACCAGCGACCGTCCCTCGCCTCCCAGACATGCTGTACGTCACTCTTCTCCTGTGATGACCAGCGACCGTCCCTCGCCTCCCAGACATGCTATACGTCACTCCTCTCCTGTGATGACCAGCGACCGTCCCTCGCCTCCCAGACATGCTATACGTCACTCCTCTCCTGTGATGACCAGCGACCACCCCTCGCCTCCCAGACATGCTGTACGTCACTCCTCTCCTGTGATGACCAGCGACCGTCCCTCGCCTCCCAGACATGCTGTACGTCACTCCTCTCCTGTGATGACCAGCGACCGTCCCTCGCCTCCCAGACATGTTGTACGTCACTCCTCTCCTGTGATCACCAGCGACCGTCCCTCGCCTCCCAGACATGTTGTACGTCACTCCTCTCCTGTGATCACCAGCGACCGTCCCTCGCCTCCCAGACATGTACGTCACTCCTCTCCTGTGATGACCAGCGACCGTCCCTCGCCTCCCAGACATGTTGTACGTCACTCCTCTCCTGTGATGACCAGCGACCGTCCCTCGCCTCCCAGACATGCTGTACGTCACTCCTGTGGATGAGTCGCTCGGCAAGATGCCCTCGCCGGAGACCTTCCGTAAGAAGATCCTGATCAAGGCCAAGAAGCTGCCGGCGGACAAGGAGAAACAGGGCCTGCAGGCGCTGACGCAGAAGGTGAGCCGTGACTGCCCCGGCAGCCGCTAGATGGCACTGGTGGCCACAGGGCCGGGCCAAAACGGTGTCTTGGAGACTTGTAATATTGTTTCTGATAGGAAAACAAATATTAACCGTCTTTTAACAAGATAGTTTTTTCCTGAAAAACTCGACAGTTTAGGCCTCGGTCTTTTTTTCAAGAGTGAAGGTAGGCTCTTTAAAATGGGCAATGCTCGAAGCTGTCCAGTTAGTTTCTGTTTGCCTGACCTGTTTGTCTAACCTGTGACACTGGCGTCAGGTGGGCGCCATGATGGACGGGAAGAAGGCTCGGCCGCCGACATCTGAGTGTGACGAGTCGTGTACGGTGGACGAGTCCGAGTCGGATAACAGCGGGCCCGAGACGGAGACGCAGAACACCGCGACAAAGGTACGGACCGACCACCACGGGCCCGACCCAGCCCGCTCTGACCCGACCCAGCCCGCTCTGACCCGACCCGACCCGACCCGACCCGACCCGACCCGACCCGACCCGACCCGATCTGATCTGATCTGATCTGACCCACCCGGCCCGGGCTGACCCACCCGGCCCGACCCGACCCGACCCGACCCGACCCGACCCGACCCGACCCGACCCGACCCGACCCGACTTGACCCGACCTGACCCACCCGGCCCAACCTGATCTGATCTGATCTGATCTGACCCACCCGGCCCGGGCTGACCCACCCGGCCCGACCCGACCCGGCCCGACCTGATCTGATCTGATCTGACCCACCCGGCCCGGACTGATCCACCCGGCCCGGTCTGACCCACCCGGCCCGGACTGACCCACCCGGCCCGGTCTGATCAAGTCTGGCCTGCTCACCATGGATTTCTGACTGGATCTGGCGTAGCCTGGTTGTTGGTGCAAATGGCCCAGACTGCGCTCTTGAGTCAGCAGTATTGTGCCGTCCGACCTGTGCATTTGGCGCGCCAAAAGCAGCCCAAATCATCACCATGAGCTGTCAGTGTATTTGCACAAATTGGTTGATAAGCATTTAGCAGTTATGTAAAGCTCATAATCGTTCTCTTTTTAAATTGTTAAAATTCGTCTATTCTAGAATCATCAACCACTGGAAATTGCCTTTCCTAATGCTTATACATCACATACGTACAACAGTGTCACCGTTTATTTCCAGTTCACATTTCGGGGACACCTTATTCTGGTGCACCTGCCCTCGGTCTTCAAGACGTTAATGGTCGTATTTCTGTCGCTTTACTTATTTAGACGTTATTTTTATGTTGTTCTACTTATTTAGACGTTATTTATCTGCACGCAGTATTTCATTTGACATCATTCCTGTTGTGTTTTGTCTGGCACGCCTGAGCGGTGATGGTGTTGATGCGAGTGGTGGAAGGTGGCCGATTCCGGCGCTCATCCTCTGGGCGCTCTCGGTGTATGTATGCGTGTGTGCTGATGTGTCAGCGCCGCCGATGGTCAGCGCGTCCGTGGTGCGTTCTGACGAAACATTTGACTTCACAGCACGAGAAGAAAAGGAAGAAGAAGATGATCGCCCCGGCGCTGTCGTGTCTGGTCAACTACGTGAAGGCGGTACACTTCCACTCGTTTGAGCAGTCTCAGGCGGCCGGAAAATGGTGGACGATGAGCTCCTTCGGGGAGAACAAGGCCACTGGGTGAGTGCTGGCTCGATTGTACAGCACTACACTGTCTCGTGCATTTTGTATACAATCTATTTTCACAACGCTCTATACCGAGTTAACAATTACAAGATAAAAACAACTCCAAAGCACTCCTTCACGTCTGGACATCTTTGAATACTTTTTATAAAAACAGCTCTCTGAAAGATTGTATTGGTATCACTGGTTGCTTACGTTTAGCGCGCTGTCTAGTTGGATGAATGAATGGCATCTGCCTGTTGCTTTGTACTCAGGTTCGTGGACGACCACGCGCCCGAGCTGGTGGAGTACAACCAGCGTCAGCTGAGCAGGATCTACCCGAGCGGCAAACGGCAGGACTCGAGCAACCTCAACCCGGTGCACTTCTGGAACACAGGCTGTCAGATCGGTGAGTTGGCCCGGCCCCGGCGGCCGCAGATTCCTCGGCCCGGCAGTATTTCACACCCGTCCGACCGATGGCACTGATCCATGAGCTCCGAACGCCAGGACCGGCCAGCCAAGAGGAACACATGTGGCGTCGTATTTCAATCGGGCCTCATTATTGATGCGCCCGTGTCTGGTAATGATATGTTAACTCTCGCCCGTGTCTGGTAATGATATGTTAACCCTCGCCCGTGTCTGGTAATGATATGTTAACCCTCGCCCGTGTCTGGTAATGATATGTTAACCCTCACCCGTGTCTGGTAATGATATGTTAACCCTCGCCCGTGTCTGGTAATGATATGTTAACCCTCGCCCGTGTCTGGTAATGATATGTTAACCCTCGCCCGTGTCTGGTAATGATATGTTAACCCTCGCTCGTGTCTGGTAATGATATGTTAACCCTCGCCCGTGTCTGGTAATGATATGTTAACCCTCGCCCGTGTCTGGTAATGATATGTTAACCCTCGTCCGTGTCTGGTAATGATATGTTAACCCTCGCCCGTGTCTGGTAATGATATGTTAACCCTCGCCCGTGTCTGGTAATGATATGTTAACCCTCGTCCGTGTCTGGTAATGATATGTTAACCCTCGCCCGTGTCTGGTAATGATATGTTAACCCTCGCCCGTGTCTGGTAATGATATGTTAACCCTCGCCCGTGTCTGGTAATGATATGTTAACCCTCGCCCGTGTCTGGTAATGATATGTTAACCCTCGCCCGTGTCTGGTAATGATATGTTAACCCTCGCCCGTGTCTGGTAATGATATGTTAACCCTCGCCCGTGTCTGGTAATGATATGTTAACCCTCGCCCGTGTCTGGTAATGATATGTTAACCCTCGTCCGTGTCTGGTAATGATATGTTAACCCTCGTCCGTGTCTGTTAATGATATGTTAACCCTCGTCCGTGTCTGGTAATGATATGTTAACCCTCGCCCGTGTCTGGTAATGATATGTTAACCCTCGCCCGTGTCTGGTAATGATATGTTAACCCTCGCCCGTGTCTGGTAATGATATGTTAACCCTCGCCCGTGTCTGGTAATGATATGTTAACCCTCGCCCGTGTCTGGTAATGATATGTTAACCCTCGCCCGTGTCTGGTAATGATATGTTAACCCTCGCCCGTGTCTGGTAATGATATGTTAACCCTCGCCCGTGTCTGGTAATGATATGTTAACCCTCGCCCGTGTCTGGTAATGATATGTTAACCCTCGCCCGTGTCTGGTAATGATATGTTAACCCTCGCCCGTGTCTGGTAATGATATGTTAACCCTCGCCCGTGTCTGGTAATGATATGTTAACCCTCGCCCGTGTCTGGTAATGATATGTTAACCCTCGCCCGTGTCTGGTAATGATATGTTAACCCTCGCCCGTGTCTGGTAATGATATGTTAACCCTCGCCCGTGTCTGGTAATGATATGTTAACCCTCGCCCGTGTCTGGTAATGATATGTTAACCCTCGCCCGTGTCTGGTAGTGATATGTTAACCCTCGCCCATGTCTGTTAATGATATGTTATCCCTCGCCCGTGTCTGGTAATGATATGTTAACCCTCGCCCGTGTCTGGTAATGATATGTTAACCCTCGCCCGTGTCTGGTAATGATATGTTAACCCTCGCCCGTGTCTGGTAATGATATGTTAACCCTCTCCCGTGTCTGGTAATGATATGTTAACCCTCGCCCGTGTCTGGTAATGATATGTTAACCCTCGCCCGTGTCTGGTAATGATATGTTAACCCTCTCCCGTGTCTGGTAATGATATGTTAACCCTCGCCCGTGTCTGGTAATGATATGTTAACCCTCGCCCGTGTCTGGTAATGATATGTTAACCCTCGCCCGTACCTGGTAATGATATGTTAACTCTCGTCCGTGTCTGGTAATGATATGTTAACCCTCGTCCGTGTCTGTTAATGATATGTTAACCCTCGCCCGTGTCTGGTAATGATATGTTAACCCTCGCCCGTGTCTGGTAATGATATGTTAACCCTCGCCCGTGTCTGGTAATGATATGTTAACCCTCGCCCGTGTCTGGTAATGATATGTTAACCCTCGCCCGTGTCTGGTAATGATATGTTAACCCTCGCCCGTGTCTGGTAATGATATGTTAACCCTCGCCCGTGTCTGGTAATGATATGTTAACCCTCGCCCGTGTCTGGTAATGATATGTTAACCCTCGCTCGTGTCTGGTAATGATATGTTAACCCTCGCTCGTGTCTGGTAATGATATGTTAACCCTCGCCCGTGTCTGGTAATGATATGTTAACCCTCGCCCGTGTCTGGTAATGATATGTTAACCCTCGCCCGTGTCTGGTAATGATATGTTAACCCTCGCCCGTGTCTGGTAATGATATGTTAACCCTCGCCCGTGTCTGGTAATGATATGTTAACCCTCGCCCGTGTCTGGTAATTATATGTTAACCCTCGCCCGTGTCTGGTTAACCCTCGCCAGTGTCTGGTAATGATATGTTAACCCTCGCCCGTGTCTGGTAATGATATGTTAACCCTCGCCCGTGTCTGGTAATGATATGTTAACCCTCGCCCGTGTCTGGTAATGATATGTTAACCCTCGTCCGTGTCTGGTAATGATATGTTAACCCTCGCTCGTGTCTGGTAATGATATGTTAACCCTCGTCCGTGTCTGGTAATGATATGTTAACCCTCGCCCGTGTCTGGTAATGATATGTTAACCCTCGCCCGTTTCTGGTAATGATATGTTAACCCTCGCCCTTGTCTGGTAATGATATGTTAACCCTCGCCCGTGTCTGGTAATGATATGTTAACCCTCGCCCGTGTCTGGTAATTATATGTTAACTCTCGCCCGTGTCTGGTAATGATATGTTAACCCTCGCCCGTGTCTGGTAATGATATGTTAACCCTCGTCCGTGTCTGGTAATGATATGTTAACCCTCGCCCGTGTCTGGTAATGATATGTTAACCCTCGCCCGTGTCTGGTAATGATATGTTAACCCTCTCCCGTGTCTGGTAATGATATGTTAACCCTCGCCCGTGTCTGGTAATGATATGTTAACCCTCGCCCGTGTCTGGTAATGATATGTTAACCCTCGCCCGTGTCTGGTAATGATATGTTAACCCTCGCCCGTGTCTGGTAATTATATGTTAACTCTCGCCCGTGTCTGGTAATTATATGTTAACTCTCGCCCGTGTCTGGTAATGATATGTTAACCCTCGCCCGTGTCTGGTAATGATATGTTAACCCTCGCCCGTGTCTGGTAATGATATGTTAACCCTCGCCCGTGTCTGGTAATGATATGTTAACCCTCGCCCGTGTCTGGTAATGATATGTTAACCCTCGCCCGTGTCTGGTAATGATATGTTAACCCTCGCCCGTGTCTGGTAATGATATGTTAACCCTCGCCCGTGTCTGGTAATGATATGTTAACCCTCGCCCGTGTCTGGTAATGATATGTTAACCCTCGCCCGTGTCTGGTAATGATATGTTAACCCTCGCCCGTGTCTGGTAATTATATGTTAACCCTCGCCCGTGTCTGGTTAACCCTCGCCCGTGTCTGGTAATGATATGTTAACCCTCGCCCGTGTCTGGTTAACCCCCGCCAGTGTCTGGTTGAGGCGTGATAATTATGTGGTAAATCTCCTAGCTGATCTTGCACGGGCGATCGACTTATTTCGGGGACTATAAACCTCCGCAGAATGGTCTCCTTATGTCAACTCGTGCTCGTCAGTGTTGTGAAGGTGATTATCAGGTGATAATTCCCCTCGAGATAGACGTGAATGTGGCGTTTGTCAGCGTCCTCCCATCCTGGCTGACGTTCTTCACGGTGACAGTGTTGCCTTGTGCCCATGTGTTGTCACATTGTGTTGTATTGTCACCTTGTGACGCCAGTTTCCGGGTGAAGTTAGGAGGCGGTGTGTCCGTTTGAGTTCCCGTATCACAGTGGTCGCCCCGCCCTGAGTTCCCGTATCACACCCCGCCCCGCCCTGAGTTCCCGTATCACAGTGCCGCCCCGCCCTGAGTTCCCGTATCACAGTCCCGCCCCGCCCTGAGTTCCCGTATCACAGTACCGCCCTGAGTTCCCGTATCACAGTCCCGCCCCGCCCTGAGTTCCCGTATCACACCCCGCCCCGCCCTGAGTTCCCGTATCACAGTGCCGCCCCGCCCTGAGTTCCCGTATCACAGTCCCGCCCCGCCCTGAGTTCCCGTATCACAGTCCCGCCCTGAGTTCCCGTATCACAGTCCCGCCCCGCCCTGAGTTCCCGTATCACACCCCGCCCCGCCCTGAGTTCCCGTATCACAGTCCCGCCCCGCCCTGAGTTCCCGTATCACAGTGCCCCCCCCCCCCCCCCCGCCCTGAGTTCCCGTATCACAGTCCTGTCCCGCCCTGAGTTCCCGTATCACACCCCGCCCCGCCCTGAGTTCCCGTATTACAGTGCTGCCCCGTCCTGAGTTCCCGTATCACACACCCCCGCCCCGCCCTGAGTTCCCGTATCACAGTCCCGTCCCGCCCTGAGTTCCCGTATCACAGTGCTGCCCCTCCCTGAGTTCCCGTATCACAGTCCCGCCCCGCCCTGAGTTCCCGTATCACCCCCCCCCCCCGAGTTCCCATATCACAGTGCTGCCCCGCCCTGAGTTCCAGTATCACAGTCCCGCCCCGCCCTGAGTTCCCGTATCACAGTGCTGTCCCGCCCTGAGTTCCCGTATCACAGTCCCGCCCTGCCCTGAGTTCCCGTATCACAGTGCTGTCCCGCCCTGAGTTCCCGTATCCCCCCCCCCCGAGTTCCCATATCACAGTGCTGCCCCGTCCTGAGTTCCCGTATCACAGTGCTGTCCCGCCCTGAGTTCCCGTATCACAGTCCCGCCCTGCCCTGAGTTCCCGTATCACAGTGCTGTCCCGCCCTGAGTTCCCGTATCCCCCCCCCCCCCCGAGTTCCCATATCACAGTGCTGCCCCGCCCTGAGTTCCCATATCACAGTGCTGCCCCGCCCTGAGTTCCCGTATCACAGTGCTGTCCCGCCCTGAGTTCCCGTATCCCCCCCCCCCCCCCCCCGAGTTCCCATATCACAGTGCTGCCCCGCCCTGAGTTCCCGTATCACAGTGCTGTCCCGCCCTGAGTTTCCGTATCACAGTCCCGCCCTGCCCTGAGTTCCCGTATCACAGTGCTGTCCCGCCCTGAGTTCCCGTATCCCCCCCCCCCCCCGAGTTCCCATATCACAGTGCTGCCCCGTCCTGAGTTCCCGTATCACACCCCGCCCCGCCCTGAGTTCCCGTATCACAGTGCTGCCCCGTCCTGAGTTCCCGTATCACAGTCCCGCCCCGCCCTGAGTTCCCGTATCACAGTGCCGCCCCGCCCTGAGTTCCCGTATCACAGTGCCGCCCCGCCCCACAGTGGCGCTCAACTATCAGACGCCTGGCAAGCCGACCAGCTACAACCAGGGCATGTTCCGGCGTAACGGCGGCTGCGGCTTCGTGCTGAAGCCGGCCATGCTGCGCTCGGTGGACCGGTTCGATCCGACCGCCGACCCGGGGGACATGTGAGTACCGACACCGGGCACACAGACACGCCGAGCCGGCCCCGGCGCTAATCGGAACTGAACACAGGCCCCGGCGGTACTCGAAACTGAGCACAGGCCCCGGCGGTAGTCGGAACTGAACACAGGCCCCGGCGGTAGTCGGAACTGAGCACAGGCCCCGGCGCTAATCGGAACTGAACACAGGCCCCGGCGCTAATCGGAACTGAACACAGGCCCCGGCGGTGCTCGAAACTGAGCACAGGCCCCGGCGCTAATCGGAACTGAGCACAGGCCCCGGCGGTAGTCGGAACTGAGCACAGGCCCCGGCGGTAGTCGGAACTGAACACAGGCCCCGGCGGTAATCGGAACTGAGCACAGGCCCCGGCGGTAGTCGGAACTGAGCACAGGCCCGGCGGTAATCGGAACTGAGCACAGGCCCCGGCGGTGTCGGAACTGAGCACAGGCCCCGGCGGTAGTCGGAACTGAGCACAGGCCCCGGCGGTAGTCGGAACTGAGCACAGGCCCCGGCGGTAATCGGAACTGAGCACAGGCCCCGGCGGTAGTCGGAACTGAGCACAGGCCCGGCGGTAATCGGAACTGAGCACAGGCCCCGGCGGTAGTCGGAACTGAGCACAGGCCCCGGCGGTAGTCGGAACTGAGCACAGGCCCCGGCGGTAGTCGGAACTGAGCACAGGCCCCGGCGGTAGTCGGAACTGAGCACAGGCCCCGGCGGTAGTCGGAACTGAGCACATGCCCCGGCGGTAGTCGGAACTGAGCACAGGCCCCGGCGGTAGTCGGAACTGAGCACAGGCCCCGGCGGTAGTCGGAACTGAGCACAGGCCCCGGCGGTAGTCGGAACTGAGCACAGGCCCCGGCGGTAGTCGGAACTGAGCACAGGCCCCGGCGGTAGTCGGAACGGAGCACAGGCCCCGGCGGTAGTCGGAACTGAGCACAGGCCCCGGCGGTAGTCGGAACTGAGCACAGGCCCGGCGGTAGTCGGAACTGAGCACAGGCCCCGGCGGTAGTCGGGACTGAGCACAGGCCCCGGCGGTAGTCGGAACTGAGCACAGGCCCCGGCGGTAGTCGGAACTGAGCACGGGAGCGCGGTGTGGTGTTTATCAGCGGTCAGGGCAGGTGACCGAGTGGCTTCTGTCAGTCAGCCACATCCCTCGGCTCTATGCGCTCTATGCGTCTAGTATATGAGAAGTCGCCTGTATTATGTGTGGGGCACACATAATGCAGGCGACTTCATATAATTCAAACATAGAACGCATAGAGCCGAGGGATGTGGTTCCTGTGGATTTTGAAATGTATATACGATTAGTGTTGTATCTACAATTGCATAGTTATGACGCAAGCATTGTTATTTTGTTTAGTGGCAGTTGCGGTAAAATGGAAATGCCTTCTGAAATTGTGGAAAACATATGGTCTGTTTTACAGCTGGTAATCCGTGATGGTTGCCAAAATAGCTTGTTATACCGCTGCGGACAGCGAGTTCTGTTGATGGGATTATCTAGCCTGCATTAGGCTGCTGTTTATGTAGCGGAGCAGCGCTGCGGTGTCGGTGGTATTCTGTGACTGGCTAATGTGCTGTGTGTCCCGGTACCTGTGCAGCCAGCTGGAGGAGACAGGCGGGTCGGCTGCGGAGAGTGCGTCTCCGGCTGCCTCTTCTGCACAGCCACAGCCGCCTCCGAGGTCCGTGATGTGTGGTCGGCCGAGCGACGGCGGCGGCGGCGGCGCCTCCTGCTGGTCCTGCTCCTGTCTCCTGGCCACGCTACGACCCTGGGCGCGGCGCAGTCCCAGCACCCTGTCCTGGTACCTGCCCTACAGCCGGTCAGTCCTCAGTCCTCAGTCCCAGCACCCTGTCCTGGTACCTGCCCTACAGCCGGTCAGTCCTCAGTCCTCAGTCCCAGCACCCTGTCCTGGTACCTGCCCTACAGCCGGTCAGTCCTCAGTCCTCAGTCCCAGCACCCTGTCCTGGTACCTGCCCTACAGCCGGTCAGTCCTCAGTCCTCAGTCCCAGCACCCTGTCCTGGTACCTGCCCTACAGCCGGTCAGTCCTCAGTCCTCAGTCCCAGTACCCTGTCCTGGTACCTGCCCTACAGCCGATTAGTCCTCAGTCCCCGCACCCTGTCCTGGTACCTGCCCTACGGCCGGTCAGTCCTCAGTCCTCAGTCCCAGCACCCTGTTTTGGTACCTGTCCTACAGCCGGTCAGTCCTCAGTGCCCTGTCCTGGTACCTGTCCTACAGCCGGTCAGTCCTCAGCCCAGCACCCTGTCCTGGTACCTGCCCTACAGCCGGCCAGTCCTCAGTCCTCAGTCCCAGCACCCTGTCCTGGTACCTGCCCTACAGCCGGTCAGTCTTCAGTCCCCGCACCCTGTCCTGGTACCTGCCCTACAGCCGGTCAGTCCTCAGTCCTCAGTCCCAGCACCCTGTCCTGGTACCTGCCCTACAGCCGGTCAGTCCTCAGTCCCAGCACCCTGTCCTGGTACCTGCCCTACAGCCGGTCAGTCCTCAGTCCTCAGTCCCAGCACCCTGTCCTGGTACCTGCCCTACAGCCGGTCAGTCCTCAGTCCTCAGCCCCAGCACCCTGTCCTGGTACCTGCCCTACAGCCGGTCAGTCCTCAGTCCTCAGTCCCAGCACCCTGTCCTGATACCTGTCCTACAGCCGGTCAGTCCCCTCCTGTCCGTCCCTGCTCCTCCTGTCCCTCCCGTCCCTGTTCTGGTGTATGTGTGTGGACTGTGTATTGAGCCGGCCTGCTGCCGCGGCCGGTCTGCACACAGCCTGCTGCCGCGACTGTGTGTAGTGCGATGTGACGTAGCCAGCCGGGCTGTTCTGCACTGTACAGAGACACGGTGTGCCTCCATGCACGGTGTGTCCAGTGATGACCAGCAGCGCACTGCACGGTGTGTCCAGTGATGACCAGCAGCGCACTGCACGGTGTGACCAGCTGCTGCAGTACTCTGTCTGCTGCCGGCGTGCTCTGTTCTCTCAGAAGCCTTGATATCTTCTCCCGGCTGAAACTCGGCAAACTGAGCAGTGCGGTTTGTTGAGTCTTATGCATATTGCTCCCGTGTATCTTTGAATCTCTGTCACATTCTGAGATACGTTTGCCTACGTTGTAGCATATTTCTGGCTGTCCAATTGATTGTCATATGCTCCTTCATGTTCTATGCTACCAGCGATCTTCTATGAGTTGTATGTTATCCATGCTAATGCTACTTGAATCCCGGAATTGATGCCTTGAGTGGTAGAATCGACTCGTTGAAATTGCCAAAATGTCATTAGGTGTACGTCTGTGTGTGCTACATATCGGAATTTGACGAGACTGACGAATCATAGTTGCTAGGCTACATGAAATAGGACCGTCCGTGGATTAATTGGAACTCACTACGTGTCGCAGTTCGATAACATCAAAGCTTTTAGGGTTGAACATATTCAAAAGATGGGCCACGAGCCATATTGATTATCATTTCTTTGATGTGTACGGCTGTTAACCTGTGATGGCATCGGAACTGCCTCCAGGGCTGTGTTGACGCCTGTCCGGTGACCCCGCGGCCTGTGGCACCGTCTGTCTTACGTTCCGTCTTACGTTCCGTTCGACGGCCCGTCTGCCCGCCCGTCTTACCGGCCGTCTGACGGCCCGTCTTACCGGCCGTCTGACGGCCCGTCTGACAGTCCTCTTACCACCCGTCTGACCGCCTTACCACCCGTCTGACCGCCTTACCACCCGTCTTACCACCCGTCTGACCGCCCGTCTGACCGCCCGTCTGACCGCCCGTCCGACGGCCCGTCTTACCGGCCGTCTTACCGGCCGTCTGACGGCCCGTCTTACCGGCCGTCTCACCGGCCGTCTTACCGGCCGTCTTACGTTCCGTCTTACGTTCCGTCTTACGTTCCGTCTTACGTTCCGTCTTACGTTCCGTCTTACGTTCCGTCTTACGTTCCGTCTTACGTTCCGTCTTACGTTCCGTCTTACGTTCCGTCTTACGTTCCGTCTTACGTTCCGTCTTACGTTCCGTCTTACGTTCCGTCTTACGTTCCGTCTTACGTTCCGTCTTACGTTCCGTCTTACGTTCCGTCTTACGTTCCGTCTTACGTTCCGTCTTACGTTCCGTCTTACGTTCCGTCTTACGTTCCGTCTTACGTTCCGTCTTACGTTCCGTCTTACGTTCCGTCTTACGTTCCGTCTTACGTTCCGTCTTACGTTCCGTCTTACGTTCCGTCTTACGTTCCGTCTTACGTTCCGTCTTACGTTCCGTCTTACGTTCCGTCTTACGTTCCGTCTTACGTTCCGTCTTACGTTCCGTCTTGCGTTCCATCTTACGTTCCGTCTGCCCGGCCGACAGGTTCCGTCAGACGCTGCGACTTCGCATCATCAGCGGCGCCTACATCCCCAAGCCTGCCGGCTCCAGCCTGGACGACATCATCGACCCCTACGTCAACGTCTACGTCACTGGACACCCGGCGGACGAGAGCAAGCTCAAGACGGCAGTCGTCAAAAACAACGGTACGTCGCGAGTCACCGGATCAGTGACTCGGTCTGAGGGATCAGTGACTCGGTCTGAGGGATCAGTGACTCGGTCTGAGGGATCAGTGACTCGGTCTGAGGGATCAGTGACTCGGTCTGAGGGATCAGTGACTCGGTCTGAGGGATCAGTGACTCGGTCTGAGAGATCAGTGATTCGGTCTGAGGGATCAGTGATTCGGTCTGAGAGCGGTCGTTATTGGGTCGTTGGCCTTGTTTAGATGTCAAATCAAGGGAGGTGGAGAAGTGGGTGACGTGAGTTTAATAAGGCTTGTGAATGTGTGAGATTGGATGAGTTCGGTGTTTCTGCATTAATGAACCTTTGGAAGTGAATGAAGTCATGATTTTGTTACCGGCACCATGGACATATATGCTCTTGTGGAACGTGTTTGGCTTCATTCTACTTGGCCGTCCTTTGGCTGTAGTCTTAAAACCGGTGGGAGTGAAGACAGGTTTATCCTACTGTGCGCCGCTGTTGCAGGCTTAATTAACCCGCTGTGATATAAGGCAGGCTCCTCTCTGCCGTTCGTGACTTTAACCCGCTGTGATATAAGGCAGGCTCCTCTCTGCCGTTCGTGACTTTAACCCGCTGTGATATAAGGCAGGCTCCTCTCTGCCGTTCGTGACTTTAACCCGCTGTGATATAAGGCAGGCTCCTCTCTGCCGTTCGTGACTTTAACCCGCTGTGATATAAGGCAGGCTCCTCTCTGCCGTTCGTGACTTTAACCCGCTGTGATATAAGGCGGGCTCCTCTCTGCCGTTCGTGACTTTAACCCGCTGTGGTATAAGGCAGGCTCCTCTCTGCCGTTCGTGACTTTAACCCGCTGTGATATAAGGCGGGCTCCTCTCTGCCGTTCGTGACTTTAACCCGCTGTGATATAAGGCAGGCTCCTCTCTGCCGTTCGTGACTTTAACCCGCTGTGATATAAGGCAGGCTCCTCTCTGCCGTTCGTGACTTTAACCCGCTGTGGTCAGGTGACGGAATCCTCATAAGACTGTGTGTGGCTGTTGCAGGCTTTAACCCGGTGTGGGACGAGCTGCTGACGATCCCTGTGCATATGCCGGACTTCTGTATGCTGGACATGGTGGTGCGTGACCACAGCACCACCGGATCAAACTACATCCTCGGCCACTACTGCATACACTTCGACGACCTGATGCCTGGTGAGAGGTCCGGTCTGCGTACTGAAACTGCTACTGGCGGGCTGGTGGTGTTGTGACAATGGACAGGGTAACCCGATATCGAGAGGCGTTAGAGCGGTGCACATCGGGCCAGGCTATTTGCTGTTTTGAAGTTTGGGTGGCATGCCTGTTATCTGAACTATTTGGCATTTGAGCTGTTTCGCCCGAAAACAATGTCAGCAGCGGGCCAATGCCGGGTTAACGGGTCAACGTTCATCTAGTGCCTACTAGTTGATATAAATCGTTTTTTTCTCATTTAGGGTAATTTGTGTTGCCATTTTTGCTTGCTTCTCCGACGAATGGGTCCTGTTTCGGCGCAGCTTCTCGGCTACCAGCTGGCGCCCCGGCCAGCTGAGGTATTATAAACAGTGATGTGATTTTGTGCTGCGTGTTACTGTGATAGCTGTGACATTGATGTCCCCGTCCGTCGGTGTGCTGCAGGTTACCGCTATTTGCCGCTGGAGGACATGGAGGGTAACTCGCTCAGCCCGGCCTCGCTGTTCGTCCACGTCGAGCTGGTGCACCAGTGAGCAACCTCGTCCAATACGGCGCCGAGATGCAGCGTGTCGCTCGCCGGCTGACGGCGGGCAGCGATCGTCGCTGACCGGACAGTGGACTGCTGGTGTCCCGGCCAGCACGGCCAGGGGCAGACGATGGCTGCCGCACCTCCTCCACCTGACGACAGGCAGGACCGGCTGACGGCGGGCAGCCAGTGTCACTGACCGCACAGCGGACTGCTGGTGCCCCGGCCAGCACGGCCAGCACGGCCAGGGGGCAGACGATGGCTGCCGCACCTCCTCCACCTGACGACAGGCAGGGCCGGTGCTCGGCTCAGTGGGCAGCAGACAGTGACAAATGATGCTCCCCGGACTGTGGAGGGCCTGACGCGTGTGCAGTGCGGACAGTAGACGGTAGGAGGCGAACACGTCTCTCTCCGAGAGAGTGCAGCCTGTCAGCAGTGGTGCTGTGAAACTGCCTGGGCCGCTATCAGTGTCTTAACGGGGGCAGTGGCTGCCACGGCTCGCCCCACCGCCGTCCGTCGCTGCGCCGATGTTTGTACCTGCTCTTGACTCGGTCAAAGCGGAGTGCCCACAACGGTATTATCACAACCGGTGATTATCACGCCGAACAACCGAGCCGTTTGATGGCGAATTGCGGACTATGGCAGCCTAGCGAGGTGTGTTTCATGTTGTTACACCTGACGCGACTCGGTATCGGCTGACCACTGATGACTCAGAGAGCTACTCGGTACTTTGGGGCGCGCCCTGGATATTTCCGATGGGATTGTTGTTGTTTTGATTTGTGGAGCGCGCGCATGGTCTCCACCCTGCTTACCGCTAACGCGCTGGTGTTTCAACGCTCGGTGACCGCTGGTGTTTCAACGCACGATGACCGCTGGTGTTTCAACGCACGATGACCGCTGGTGTCTCTGCGCACGGTGACCGCTGGTGTTTCAACGCACGGTGACCGCTGGTGTTTCAACGCACGATGACCGCTGGTGTTTCAACGCACGATGACCGCTGGTGTTGCTGCGCACGGTGACCGCTGGTGTTTCAACGCACGATGACCGCTGGTGTTTCAACGCACGGTGACCGCTGGTATTTCAACGCACGGTGACCGCTGGTGTCTCAACGCACGGTGGCCGCTGGTGTTTCAACGCGCGGTGACCGCTGGTGTCTCTGCGCGCGGTGACCGCTGGTGTCTCTGCGCGCGGTGACCGCTGGTGTTTCATCGCGCGGTGCCGGTCTGTGGTGGGCTGATGGGCGGGCTTTACGCTGATTTTGCTTCCTCTTGCCGCGGTGCTGCCGGCCGTCAGTGCCTCTTCCGCGAGTGGTGCGGCCGGTCCAGTGAGATTGAGATTTATAGCGAGTGACTAGTGTGATGGGCGTCACGTAGCCTAGTAGCTATGGCGCCCTTAAACCCAAATCATCATCCGAGTGACTATAAGTGTTATTTGACAGTGTGACATGAGCTGACACCGACTGCAATACATTCCTGGAATGGCGGTGTTGTGTAGCGGCGGGGACCGGCCTGGTAAAATGAATCGCTGCTGATTGGCGTCGTCTGTGTCTGTCTGTCTTTCCGCTCAGTTTATTCAGTTTTAAAGTCCCAGTTAATTAACGTGCTGAATTGGTGCGGATACCTCCATCCCGGAGATGCCAGCTAGCTATGCATAGGACATATGTGGGAGATGGTTGGTTGGACGGGGAGGGGTGGGGTTGCACGTGCAATTGTTTTCGGTCGGGTACTTCCATCCAGGAGATTCAGAGACATCATCCTGGAGATGCCAGCTAATTAGTGCAATGTCATGGATGAAGAGTGGAAGGGTGTATGAGTGGGTGACGGTCACGTTCGTGCAAACAGTGATCCCCCGTTATTGTATAGGGATCTGCCGTTCCAGAGATTCTTAAAAATATAAATATATAAATATACACTAAGCCGGGGTGGAGTTTTCCCGTGTTTATCGGGTGTATGACGGGTGCCATGGGTAGAATGGGTGAGTACCGGCTATAACGGGTTTATCACGCGTTCCACAGGGTCACAACGGGTACCACGGGTGCGTCGGGCACCGTAGGTTTTTGACGGATACCTCGGGTGTATGACGGGTACACAAACGTATTATAGGTACGACAGGTGTCACGGATAGCACGGGTTATCAATCCCTAATTGCCTATCACTTGCTTGCACTACCACGTGACCTGTAATCGTCCAGCGGAGCGGACGGGTTAGCACTAGTAAGATACTATATGTAACTATCTCAATCATCGAATCTCTAGTTTTTACGTAAAGTGAAGGTAGGACAGGCGTACTGTGTTATTAGCCGTTTTCACGAAGGATTATTGCGCTGAAAATATTCTGAAAAGTTTTGGTATTTAAGTCTTAAAACGGCTCGTTTTAAGACTTGTATAAGACTTGTATACTTCAGACTTAAACCAAAACTTTTTAAAACTTTTCAGAAACTTTTCAGAATCTTTTGAGCGCAATAATCCTTCGTGAAAACGGCTATTACCATTGCTGTGTTTTGCCTGATTACCACCCTTGGCACTCGGGGCGTCTAAACTACATCCCGTCTACTTGGCACGACACTACGCCGCTGTCAAAGCCGTTCGTGCCCCACTCAGTCGGCTGCTGCCAAAATATGCCACACGGACCATTACCTGTGATTTATTAATAAGATCACACCTCATATTAACACACTCGCGCGCATACGCAGAAATATTTCCACGACCACCGTGCCCGGAAAGAACAAGTTTGACGCACGCAACACGGTGTGTCCATACGCATCGTATGCATATTTAGTTCCTGTACTCCAGAGGTGGTCGGGCCTCGGTCGCTGCTGAAATGCAGCATTCACATGCATGCTGAGAACCACACAGCAAAAACGGGCGACTAAAAACGGCGCCGTGCCGCTCCGACCGACGGCGCGTCCCACGTGCGTCACAATTCGCCACTGATCAGCCGGCGCCGCAGCGGCCGTCCCCGTGCGTCACAATTCGCCACTGATCAGCCGGCGCCGCAGCGGCCGTCCCCGTGCGTCTCAATTCGCCACTGATCAGCCGGCGCCGCAGCGGCCGCGCGGACAGAACGAGCGACCTTTCTCCGCGCAGAACAGTGGCTGTGCGGCGCATTAGCGAGGCCGCCGACAGCTGACACGTTGGAATAGCTGCTGTGGAGTCCAGGCCCGCCTTCACAGCCCCTCTGACTAGACCGCCTCTGACTGTGCCGGGCTGCCGCGCCGCTCCGATACAGATCTGGTATAGGCCGCTGCTCTCTCACCCCGAGATCCCGACACGCTCTCTGTGCTCTTCAGACGGCCCGCACTGCCGCCTGCGTCCTCACCGGGGGCGGATCCAGGCGGCATGACCACCAAACCGGTCACAAATTAACACATTTATTTATTTTAAAGAACATGAGACCAATGGGCAATATTATATTTTTGCCAAGAAAAGTTTATTCTAACTCAGTTCCAAAAGAGCAGAATATATGTATTTTTAAATTTTTGTCAGACCTGGGTTTTGTCCCAAAATCACCTTTGTGCCATTGTAGATCGGCCGGTGTCACTGATGTGAACCGGTGGTGACGTACTGATGTGAGCCGGTGGTGACGTGCTGATGTGAGCCGGTGGTGACGTGTCGGTCAGCGGCTGACTGATAAGTCGGCCGTGACAGCAGCAGTCAGTCCATCACGCTGTCAGTCTGTGATGGACCAGCCGAGCCGTGCCCAGTCGAGCCCACCCTGCATCGGGCGGCGGCCGGCCGGCGGCGGTGGCGGCGGGGACAGCGGCTTCCTCTGCTGCAGCAGTCGCTCGAACCGCTCCTGCTCGCGCCGCTGGCAGCCGGCCGCCTCCTCCAGCCTCGCGCTGACAAAGTCCAGCAGAGTGGGCCCACGGCCGCTCCAGCCGCCGGCGCGCAGCCGGTCGCGGTGCCAGGAGCGCAGCAGCAGGCCGGCCGGCCGCAGCTCGCGCTCCGGCGAGCCCTCGCGGCTCGGGTACGGCGAGCTGGGCGCCGACCGGCTCGAGCCGCTTGACAGCGTCCTGAGCGCCTGGCGCAGCTTCCGCAGCGCTGGCTCCGGCGGCCGGCTGCCTGTCTCGTGCGGCCCCGCGCAGCCCACAACCTCGATCTTGATGATGTGCTCGCGGGGCCTACGGCCGTTTTTTGACCACGGTGATGGTTTTGATTCGGCGCTGTTGGTGCGACTGGTGTCCAGTTCGTGTTTCGGTTTGTGTTTGGTGGATGGTTTCTTTTTGACACCCGTCCCGCCGCTGACCGTTTTTTGACGTGTCAGCGCAGGGTTGTCCTTTGAACTGCTGAGAGAGGGGTCCGATGGCCGGGTACGCCTAAGTTTAACCTGGGCCACTTCACTCTCAGTTTTTGCTGTGAGGGTAACCTCGGATTTAGACGACGGCACCTTTTTCAGTTGCACCATACCCAGACTGGGAGCCTTGGTGGTGAGCGTTGTTGATATCGCTGACGGACCCCCTCGTTTCACTGGCTTCAGGTTGAAGATCAGTGAGTTAATCTTCTCAGGCTGGCTCTCTTGTTGGATTTGTATTATTTTCGGTTCTGGAGTAGTCTTCCCAGATGGCGTTTTTGTCTCACTGGATGGCTTCACTGGCGAACTATCCTGTTGGATCTTTATCGTTCTCGGTTCTGGGGTAGTCTTCCCAGATGGGGTTTTTGTCTCACTGGATGGCGTGGTCGTCTTTTTGGCTGGCTCACTGACACTGGACTCTGCGCTGCTCCGTACACTGGTGATCTGGACCGGCGATGAGTCCGTGTTCTGCTGGCGGCGAGTCGCTGCCGGACTGACTGGCGCGGGGTCGGACTGCTGCTGTTGCGGCGGCGGCGGCTGTTCGGATGCTGGTGGCTCAGACGGCGAGCCGTCCGATACTTCGCTCGTCGACGGCGTCTTCGGGCGGCGTCGGCGCGGCGCCGACTCGTCTCCCGACACGCTGTCCTTTGGTTTTGACTTGCGAGGCTTCTTCCCGGCGTCGGTCTTGAGCGTGGCCCCGGCGCTGTTGGCCGCTGACTTTCCGTCGTCGGCCGGCGGGTCCGCCGCGTCCGTGATCGTGACGCTGGGGGTCTGAGAGCGGGACCGAGCCGGCACCGAGAGTGACGCCTCCGGGCCCGGCGGCGGCGACCGATTCTTGGACTTGGCCGGCGTACCGGCGCTGCCGGCGTCCAGCAGAGGGGATGCGGTCCTGGAGAGAGCCCGGGGGGACGGCGCGGCGGGCTCGGCGCCGCTGGTGCCGCCGCTGACCTCAGGTGGTCCCGGGGTGGTCCGCTGCCGGGGACTGGAGCCGGCCGGTGCCGGAGACAGCCGCTGCCGACTGAGCGGCTGGCCGCCGGAGAGCGCCGCCGTCGCCTCACTCATCACGCGGTCACACGCGGTGGCCTGCGCTGCAGGTGACGGCTGCCGCTCGGCCTGCGACGTGACCAGCGGGGACGGCGTCTGTGGCCGCGGACTGTCCCCGGCCCGCAGCCGCGCCGCCGGCGGCGTCTGCGTCACGCTACCACGCCGCGAGCCCGGCGAGCTGGACACCTTGGCCACCATCTCGTCCAGACTGCCCTGCTGCTTCAGCGTCTTCACCTGGTCGATGGTGATGTAGTGCTCCTCCTTGCTGGCCTGGTGCACCAGCCGGCCGCGCACACGCTTCAGAGACTCCTCTCGGCGGATGTTGGTGACGCGCGTGTGCTCCACGGGTTTGGGGCGCGGGTCCGGCCGGAACAGCGGCTCGTCGTCGCCGCTGGACTCCTCCTCTGAAGAGAGCTCCGGCGTTGTGAGCGAGGCGCAGCGGGACGGCGAGCAGAGGCCGACCGAGGCGGCCGAGCCGGCGCGAGACAGCACCAGCTCGGCGCTGCTGTCCGAGAAGGCGTACGGGCTGGTGGGGTGTTCGAGCCAGCGCTCGACGAACTGCGTCAGGTTGAGCTGAGCCGTCTGCAGCTGCGGCGCCGGGCCTGCCAGCGACGCCCTGGACGGCAACGGGGCCTGGTGCAGCGTCGTCAGCCACGGGTGCGTCAGCGCCTGGTCCGACGTCAGCCGCTTACTGCCGAACACACGGGACACAGTGATATGATGGCGTATAACAAGGACAGAACATAAAACAGAACGGTTCAGAGCTAACGTTCCGTTAGAATCATGATGCAATTTATAGGCTGGGCGCATACCAGCTTAAAATGAATCTTCTTCATCACTTGTAAGGCATTCTGTCAGTGAACGGACCACTGGAGAAATATGTAAGTAATTACGGTACAATGCAAATAACCGTAATCCATTGTCGAGGATGTGATATGCAAAACAAAATGGCGCATGTCATTACTTAACAAAATTATCCCTCGTCATCCGTCCAACTTGATCAACTTCTCGAGAAGAACATTGTTCTGAGAAGGCCGAACGATTGCAGATGATAAGATAATGTGACGTAGTTTAACTACGAGAGGTCCTGATGATAAATCTCAGACGAGCCAGTCACTTCCTGCCCTCCCCCGGCCCTCAGGTGGTCAGCACACCGTGGGTCGCCAGACGAGCCGGTCACCGTCACTTCCTGCCCTCCCCCGGCCCTCAGGTGGTCAGCACACCGTGGGACGCCAGACGAGCCGGTCACTGTCACTTCCTGCCCTCCCCCGGCCCTCAGGTGGTCAGCACACCGTGGGTCGCCAGACGAGCCGGTCACTGTCACTTCCTGCCCTCCCCCCGGCCCTCAGGTGGTCAACACACCGTGGGTCGCCAGACGAGCCGGTCACTGTCACTTCCTGCCCTCCCCCCCGGCCCTCAGGTGGTCAGCACACCGTGGGTCGCTCCCACCTCTTGTCCTTGACGAGGATCTGGGTGATGAAGTCCTTGCACTCGTCGCTGACGTCGTCGAACGCCTCGTCGTCGAAGTCGTACTTGGCGATGGTGACGTTGGCCATCGTCTCACAGTCGGTGTCGCCCATGAAGGGACTCAGGCCAGAGACACTGCCGTACGAGAACGGCAGATAAAGTCCAGACTCAGGCCAGAGACACTGCCGCACGAGAACGGCAGATAAAGCCCAGTGAACAAATCAACATGATGCCTACTGGAAACGTATACGAAAAATGCTTAAATATTCACTGGAGACGGATACGAAAAATGTCAAATATTCACAGCACGGGTGCAATTGTCAGAGTAGAGTAAACTGTTTCTATCAGAGTTTCCGTATCGAATGGTGTGCACCACAACACAGAGAAAGCTACACAGAGTACGATTTACCCCCCCCCCCCCCCCCAAAAAAAAACAGACACGTCACACGTGACGTCACACACGTCACCGGCCAGCCCCGGATGCGGCGCGGGCTGGCACGTCTGATCCGCCACGCTGGCCACTCTATCCTCTCGTCTGATTGGCTAATTCCCAGCTGAATGTCAGACTCGCTGACCTGAATCCAAGTCAGCGTGGCCACGCGGGGCACCACACAGGACAGGACAGCCCACAGGACAGCTGACACAGGACATGACTGCCCGCAGGACAGCTGACACATGGCAGGACAGGACAGCTGACAGGACAGCTGACACAGGACAGGACATCCCACAGGACAGCTGACAGGACATCCCACAGGACAGCTGACAGGACAGCTGACAGGACAGCTGACACAGGACAGCTGACAGGACATCCCACAGGACAGCTGGCAGGACAGCTGACACAGGACAGGACAGCCCGCAGGACAGCTGACACAGGACAGGACAGCCCGCAGGACAGGACAGGACAGCCCACATGACAGCTGACAGGACAGCTGACACAGGACAGGACAGCCCGCAGGACAGGACAGGACATCCCACAGGACAGCTGACAGGACAGCTGACACAGGACAGGACATCCCACAGGACAGGACAGGACATCCCACAGGACAGCTGACAGGACAGCTGACACAGGACAGGACAGCCCGCAGGACAGGACAGGACATCCCACAGGACAGCTGACAGGACAGCTGACACAGGACAGCTGACAGGACAGCTTGCACAGGACAGGACATCCCACAGGACAGCTGACAGGACAGCCCGCAGGACAGCTGACAGGACAGCCCACAAGACAGGACAGGACAGCCCACATGACAGGACAGGACAGCCCACAGGACAGCTGACAGGACAGCCCACAGTACAGGACAGGACAGCTGACACAGGACAGGACAGCCCGCAGGACAGGACAGGACAGCCCACATGACAGCTGACAGGACAGCTGACACAGGACAGGACAGCCCGCAGGACAGGACAGGACAGCCCACATGACAGCTGACAGGACAGCTGACACAGGACAGGACAGCCCGCAGGACAGGACAGGACATCCCACATGACAGCTGACAGGACAGCTGACACAGGACAGGACAGCCCGCAGGACAGGACAGGACAGCCCACATGACAGCTGACAGGACAGCTGACACAGGACAGGACAGCCCGCAGGACAGGACAGGACAGCCCACATGACAGCTGACAGGACAGCTGACACAGGACAGGACAGCCCGCAGGACAGGACAGGACAGCCCACATGACAGCTGACAGGAAAGCTGACACAGGACAGGACAGCCCACAGGACAGGACAGGACAGCCCACATGACAGCTGACAGGACAGCTGACACAGGACAGGACAGCCCGCAGGACAGGACAGCCCTCAGGACAGGACAGGACAGCCCACAGGACAGCACACAGGACAGCCCACATGACAGGACAGGACAGCCCACAGGACAGGACAGGACAGCACACATGGCAGGACAGGACAGCCCTCAGGACAGCCCACAGGACAGTCCACAGGACAGGACAGGACAGCCCACAGGACAGGACAGGACAGCCCACAGGACAGGACAGGACAGCCCTCAGGACAGCCCACAGGACAACCCACAGGACAGGACAGGACATCCCACAGGACAGCTGACACAGGACAGCTGACAGAACAGCTGACAGAACAGCTGACAGAACAGCTGACAGAACAGCTGAAAGAACATCTGACAGAACAGCTGACAGGACAGCTGACAGGACAGCTGACAGGACAGCTGGCAGCTGATCACGATTAGACGCCAGAAGAGGTGCACATGACCACGAATTGCAAAGGAAGTCATGAAAGAAAGCGCTTGTTGAGACAAATTTAAGTTTAATGTTTAAACGTACCTATATCCCTAATCTAGACGAATAAAACGTGAAACTGCTGAAATAACAAGCTCCTTTTTCACATTTATCATAACCTTAAAATCGCCCAGAGCAATGGTTCTCAGCGTCAATGGTAGGGTTGTCCCCTTTTCATGACCAGAACAACTCATTAGGGGAGAGTCCCAAAATTGAGCCCGTGAGATAAATGCGCCCTCCCATTCAACAGAAAAATGGCGAGTGATACCTACCTAGCTACCTACTCATAAGCCCTCGCCCGGGTAGGGCAAAATCACTACGTGTGTTCAAGTAGGGGGTACGACCCCCCCCCCCCCCCCCTTAGCGTTTCGCTCCCCCCCCCCCCTAATTGAGCTAGAGCTTCGATTCAAGAACGAGCGTGTTTCTTGTGATGAGAGGAAGACGCTGATATCCGATTTTAACCCGCGCACTGCAGGGGCTTTGCGCCGAACACGAACTGCAGGGGGGTTGATTTCCGCCTCCCCCCCCCCCCCCCCCTGAGATCTCGAAAACTACGCTACGTAGCGAGAAGCGGAAAAAGGCATTTGATAGCTTGATACATTTTCTATCGAAAGTATTCAGTGTTCTTTTAGTTCAGGTCAAAATTGAGGTCACCAGAGGTCATCAAAGGTCAAATTTTCTATTTTTTCCTGTTTTAGGACATTGCTCCAGCAATTCCCATATATCTCAGAAATGATGATAGTTAGAAACAAACAGAAAAAAGAAAACGCCAGCCAGTGAAATTTGCAATCGCTAAGGTATCCTCAGATTTGATCTCAGGTCAATATTTGAGGCTCCAGAGGTCAAAAAGAAAAAGAAATGTTTTGTTTTGCTAAAACGTTTTCTGCTATTCACTTTTTACTTAATAAAGATAACGGAAAACTGTTTACGTCATTGTGTTTATCTTGTCAAGGCGCTTCGAATGATATACATAGTGACCTTGTTAAGTCAACTTAACAATTTGACCTCAGGTCAAGGTCAAGTGGTGACCCAATTAGGGTATGTTTCATATGGGAAGACGTATCTCGACGAGACAAACACATTGATGTATGTTTTACTTCTCTATCTTTATTATGTCGGGAGTTATTGACCAAAAAGTGATGGTGACCTCGCATGACCTCAAATGACCCAATAGGGGTCACTGAACAAAAATTACACTTGGATCATCAATAATATCCTATAATAACATGATCCAGAAGTAATTGGACTAATATCATGCATATCCTTGAAATAGGAAGCATTTGTATATTTCCCCATCGACTTATTATGGGGAGGTTACGAAATTGACCTGACCTTAAGTCACCGATATCAAAATTCCGAAATATATGAATTGCAAGTACTCATGCCCTCGTGACATCCTGTAAGTTTCAAACTGATCGGTGAAAAACTCTGGCTTTGGCACAACTGCAAACATTTTTGGAGGTGGGGTCACTTGACCTGGTCTGGTAACCTGACCTGAGATGACCCGAGGATATTTTTTCTTCTTCAAAGTGTGCGCAATTGATGTCCTAATAGGTGTGCCAAAACTCGGCAGCGCTGCGCGCCGCCGTTGTTTCGCTATCTTTGAAAAACCTGAGGGGGGGGGGGGCGGAAATCACCCCCCCCCCCCCTTGCAGTGCGCGGGTTAAGGTCTTGGGTCATTAGGTGACCTCTGAGGGCATGTCAATTACCCAAAAGTTATACCAATTGTAAATGCGTATAATTTGAATTTTATCGAGCTAGAATCGTGAATGAGCATATCATAATGCTTAATGGGTGCCAAATTTGAAATCAGCGTCACAAAATGTCCTAGAAAC